>VUJU01000758.1:61092-83758 GCA_009835225.1 Aphis craccivora | reverse complement strand
AAAAAAAAAACATGACCGTACATACTACACATGCGGATTAAGCACACACATAGTCGGTGTAACGGCGTTGGTGTGGAGGAGATGGTATCGGGTGTTAATGGCGAATGCCGCCGTCGACGTTGTAGCGTAGGTATAATACACACACGTACGGCGCGCGTGAGTATTCGATATAATATACGCGCTAAAAAATAATATTAAAAAAAAAAAAATCTTACTCAAATGAACCGCCGCCGCCGACCAGTTTGGGTAACCGCCGCCCGGATGTGTCGGGCTTAACATGATTCGCATCCAAAACGACTAATTATCGTCCGGTTTGAGAAATGCGAGTTTTTTCTTCGTTCGTTTCGTCGTCGATTTTTAATATTCGCGCATTGTTCTCTTCGCCGCAGAGTCCTTTGTAAACGTTTTTCGGCCGACAGAATAAACAAAAAACCAACACAAAAAAAAACCGATGACTACAATTTCATCGGGTTTGGTGCAGCGCAGACAAGACAAAAAAAAAAAATTCACACTCGATCGAAAACCCGTCGTCGAGTTGTACAGCATCATCACCCCGCTTATACGGCCGCCATAAAAGTCTCGCTAGGACGTGTTTATTACTATTACACGCGTACAATAATTATTATTATTACTTTGTTACACACTAATAACGCAATAATGATATCTCAATGTTCGTATTTTCTTCTCTTTTTTTCCGCCCCCAGGAAGTCCTGCTCGAATATTTTTCCACGCCGAAAATGTCACGACGGTTTTGACTGCTACATCATTATTTGCTCAACGTCGTAGCGAATTATATCCGCGTAGCATGATCATTTCTATGTATATATGTAGGTATAAGCGTTTTGTTCTCTCGTCATCCGGACTGCGCGTATACTTACCTATGCTGCATAATAATTATTGTTATAATATATCGACCCGTTCGCACGGTGTGTTTTTTTTTTTAACGGCTGACTGTTTCCGATCTATTGATTTTGGTCCGAATCGATACACTGCCGCCGCTGCGCTGTTGCAGATTCCCCGGTTAGCCCGTTCTCGACTCTACGCACACGAATATATATATTTATATGTATATAATCATAATAATAATAATGACGCACGTATATAAAGGAACGCGCACCTATAGTCATAATGCCACGTCGACGTGTACCTCGCTTATGTTATTGACGTCTCGTTTCCGGGGTCGATCAATATTTGGGTTGTCGTAATGATTATTATTATATTACTAGCTGTTACTGTTGATGTTGCTGCTGGTGCCGCCGCCGCCGTCGCTACTATGCAGTACCTACCTATATAGGTGAAAAGGAAAAATTACACACCGTGTGAATCATTAGCGCGCAGCGTACGCATATACATGTATAAAATAGAGAATAATAATAGTAAGTGTATATAATGTACATAATAATATAATATAGTAAACGGGGTTTCCGAATCAAACAATCGGTCGTTAATGACTTCGCACGACGAAAGACGGCGGGGCGCCCGGGCCCCCGGGTACCGACAACGGTGGCCGAAATCAAAGTTTACAAAAGGATCTCTCGCGAACTTGGTTGTTCGCCGATCGTCGTCGTTCGCCGCAGAGTCCGCGCCGTGAGATATACCGCGGTAGATAGGTGTTCCTTATGAGGAATAACACCGGTACGTATGCAGTACCGGAGGAGGAAACAAACAGAACAACAACAAAAAAAGTGTGTATTATATTCAACCCGATAGGTCGTATAATGATGAATCGTATATAATATTATTGTAATAACTCTGTAGCGATCATACGACAATACGAATATTATTTCGTCGTTTATTACTCGCGTATATGCGAGTGTGGGACCGATGTGTTTCTCTGTACTTAGTTTAGACTGCTGTTCAAAATAAACAATAGAACACCGTTTAGTGTTCGTATAATTCATATAGGTACGTCGGTCCGCGTCACAATATAATAAGTCGTCGAGAATACGCCGTCAAAGGCCGCTCGCAGCTCGCTAGTAATTATTCGGTCGAAGAAAAAAACCGTTCCGAACGGCGACGTTTACCCAGACGGCAATTAAAACTTGACCCAGTTTCTTCCCCTCTTTTCGGGTGCTAATTACTGGCTGCGACAGGTCTTAAACGGCCCGGACGATCCCTCGGGCGCGCGGCGGCGGCACGAGCAAGCAACAGGCGGTAAGCGGCGCGGGTTAATTAAATATTCCGGTGTGGTTTAGTGGCAAAACGGGGGAAAAGACGCAATAACGTGTATATTATTTAGTATAAAAACGACGAAAAATTAAATATAATAATAATAATAATGATATGTATAAAAAGTACGAGTACACAAAAGATCCCATTTAGCTCGTGCCAGGTTTATTATATACGTACACGAATTCTTTGAGTTAATGAAGGCTTGCGATGCAACGGCTCGGCAGCAACAACAACAACAACAACAACAGCTACGACGACGACTCCCTTTCTTACGTTTTTTTCGGTATTTTTTTTCTTATTCTTTTCATTCTTTTCGATAATTGCTTAATATCCTCCTCTAGAGACTTGCGCGCGCAATTAAAACCCCCATACCTATATTATTATATATTATTTATACTTGGCCGTCTCCGTATAGGATAATCGTCGCTAATTGTTTGACGTCGACGTAACACAAAAGAGGGGAACTATACACAACACGGGCTGCTGTGCGTAAACGGCTCGCGGGCCGGGTGTAAGGTAATGAAAAAAAAATACAATTTCCGGAATCGTCCACTTATTATTACTTCGCGTATATAGAACACAGAACCCTTTAATTTCTTACATCGCCGAAAGAGTACATTTACACAACTTTACGATCTATGTATATAGACAACTATAAAGTGACAACTACACGGAGCGATCATGAATGTAGAATTACAATTACTCGTAATCTCTATTCCAAACCATATAACAAACGTTTTAAAACTTTAATGGGCAATAACGTTGTCATCTGTCTATGTTCACCATGGTTGCAGAAAATATATTATTTAAAAATAAAAAACCTAACCTAATTTTAGGCTACAGATAAAATAGGTCATCGGGAGTAGTTTAGTAGATGCTAAACGTATTTCGTGATTGGTTTCTATAAATGTAGGTACGTGCGTTAAAAGTCAAAACCAACCACAGCAGTGTTCAGTGTATAAAACATTATCATTTCGTAATGGACGAGCATCATTGGAATTGAAGCAAAAAAGATACCCATCGTGTTGTATATTGGAGCAATATTAAATGGGAAAATAGTAGAGCGCTATTGCGGCGGAACGATTATGTTTTGATCGGTTGTCGGTGGTTATCGTGCGTATAAAGGTATAATATGACGAGGAGCGTATTAAAAAAAAAAAAAAAAATTAAAAAAAAAAAACGAGAAATAGAAAATGCTAAACGATATAATAAAAACGGTTATACGAAGATGGTAAAAACAATACATGACGACAATGTAATCGCGGGCACGGTGCTCGTCTGCCTGGCAAACTCAGGTACGGCGCACGGTGCCCATTAATTTCATTTTCGGATCGCATGACAATTCCTACTTGAATATTATTATACGCGTACGATTCTAAAGAGCCTCGCACGAAGTGCGCGATAGAGGGAGGTACGCCGACAACGAAACCACGTCACCGTGGTTTATAGTCGAATTAAATTTAAATGCATGTTTAACGTAGTCTATATGACTTGCAGCATACAAAAACAAAAAATGTAAATACTATACCGAGTCGATCGAGTAGCCAGATATTTTTCAACCGAATATCATATGTATACCTAACCTGCACGATATGGGCATTGTAGTAACAGTCGTCGTGTTGTGTACGGAACGAAACTAAAACAATTTATCAAAAATACTACATTTTTACGGTGTGTCTGATCACTAATCGGAGTAGGTATAATAGATACTTTACGAAATCGTGCGATCTGTCGCGGACGAGTACGCTATAGCGATAAATCGGGTTTAAACGAACACAATATTATCATAACGCGCGCTTTATTCGTTTCGGGTTGTGCAGTACATATATTATAGGTTTGCGCTAAAACACATAAAGAGACTATATTATGTCGTACTGTATATACGATGGTTAAATAATTGCGTATATAGGACGACGAATAATGCTGAGTATACTAAAATATATAATATATAGGTATTATCCTCTTTCAAACGCGATGTCTATGTGTATAATATAATATACACATACATAGGTACCTACTGCAGTTAATGTATTGTAGGCACATGTCGTGTGTGCGCCAACGTTTTGGATCGTAAACGATTACAATTTGTGTCTTAATCCCGACTTAGTATAATGCACACGTACGCCACAGTACAATATGTATAATTTTATGTACGCGTATTATGAATAATGCACAATATGATGGGTTATCGTGTGCACCGTATACGCGCGTGCGCAATATATTCGGTTAACAAAACGTACCTATTTATATATATATATCTATAATATTATGTAATATTTATATGCATAAATTATGTGTGTGTGAGCCACCTGTGTATCGTCGCGATTCATATTGTAATATTGTGTTTATATTATTTTTTACATTATGCGTGTGCAGTTTTTTTCCCCGTGATGTATCATGTATGTATGTCGAGCGCGCGCCCGCCGCGGGACAAACTGCAGCAACGTCATTATATAATATATTATAATACGTACGATGACGATATAATAATAATTTGAATAACAATTTTTTTTTCTCACATTTTCTCCCGAGCGCGCGCGCGCCCGAAATAAATACAGATGTCACAATAATTACGGTATCGGCGAACCCCTTCCGCGCGCCATCCGATGAGCGCATAATAATACATAAATTATATTATCGTAATATTGTATTATGCGTTTAGGACAGGACAATTTTTTTTTCTTCGGACCCATTGTGCGCTCCGGACGGATGAAAGAAAAACAAAATTCCACGCCGCGTAATAAAATAATTAGGGTCGGGTGTATATAAACACATTAGGCGTGGAACAAAAAAATATTGTTTATTATACATACTATATGCTGCGCACAACACGTCGCTGTGCACATGTATGCGTTTTATATTATATATTGTGCCGTGGAAGCTGCGGTATATTATATGGACTTCGGGGTGTTTTGTTCTGGGCAGACTGCTGCATATATGTACGACGCGCGATAAACCTATATGAAAAGGGTTGAAATCTGACAAGTGCGCAGAGCTGTAAAAATAAGGTCACCCCGTGTATATTATGATGGGCGGCGGCGGCGTGACTGTAAACGCTCGCGACATAGTCTTACGCGTCGTACAATATTTAGGCACAATATTATATTATGTACATCATCGGTTGTAAATCGTTCGGCGCCGATGACGGTCCAAGGACCTCGAAACGACGTGATTTCGGTGACGATTTACGACACTGCACCACCGGTGGAAAGTGTATATGGTCGTCCGACAAAAAAAAAAAAAAAACTAAATACGTGCGTGTGTATAAGACGCGCTAGAAAACAAATGGCAGCACGTGCCCGGGGCAGTGTAAACGAGACGCGTTTCGGGAGTGGAAAGAAATAGCGTACAACGTTATTATTGTATTGGAAAAAATAACAGAGAGGACGCGATCGGTCCACCCTTTGGGCGATTTCTCGCGGTGTCCTCCCTCCGCATCGGTCGCACTGCCGTGTACACTCGTCGTGTACGACAACACCACCGCCGCGCCGCGGTGTCCGAATACCTGTTCGGCCCGTCCTGCCCGCGAGATAACGCCTCCCCCGTCGCTGTTTACACACTGCACTGCGCCGGGGGAGCGTGCGACCGCAAACAACTGTGTACCGTGTCGGGGGAGGGGGGGGCGGACGAGCACGGGAAGCTCACAGATAAAAGTCCGTTTCCTGTTTGTTTTGGGACCCTTAAAAAAAAAATATTCACCCGTATAATATATATATATAATCCCGGTCGAAAGTAATCTTATAGTTTACTCGCTCGCCGTGCGAGACGGGGGAAGCGGAAAAAGACGAAACCGATTATTTTGTGCACGCGCTAGCGCGTTAGACATAATAATACGCGCACATACGCACTCCGTTTTATGTAGGGGAGTGCAGGACCGCAACACGGTTCGATGAGAGAATTCGGCCGCCGGGTGGACAAAGGGTTAGGCAGCACCAGCAATTTATTGAAATAACCGTTTTAGAGTTATTCTTTCTGCACGCGCTTTCCGGGCTACTATAGAATAGCGGACGAAACGCGCACTCGGATTATATTATTATTATACAGTCGGAGTGATTCTTTTCTGACCACAAAATGTCACGTTCTCGTTCGATTCGATTGTTATTGCTCGGGATGAGTTATAGCGTTCTATATTATATACTGCTTCGCTCTGGTGTCAGCTAGGCCAGAATCGCTTTTGACCGTTGCACGGCAGAGTTGTAAATATTAACGCCGAACCCGTCTTTTGTGCCCGTTCACGTGACCCGCACTAAACATATTATTATTTATTATCGGACCACAGGTAGAAAATCATCGTTATACCTTGACGTGTGTGTACGCGGTATAAGTACTGTCACACTCGCACTATTCGTCCATTGTGAGGGACGAAAAACTATATTATATGTGAGCTGCCCGAATAGCTATAGTGTTCGAACGGGTTTTAATAATAAAATATATCACTCGGTTTTACTATTATATTATTTGTATAATATAATAATATATTACACCTTTTTCAAATGTACCTTTACATACGCGAGCTCGCGCGCGCGCACGCACACACACTGTGGTAGTACTCACTATATACGCCCCGCACAATAATATAATAAAAGAGACGTTTCCAAATGCGATGTTATGTCGAAAAATCTTCGTAAACAGTGCGGTGGGTGGCGTTAGGATATTTATATTATGTGCCTAACGTGTTGTGTGTGTACAAACACACAATGGTCGTCTTGACGAAAAAATGTCACACAAGTACAATATAATAATAATAACGTATATAGGTATAGCTGA
Organism: Aphis craccivora; assembly: GCA_009835225.1. Taxonomy (NCBI): domain Eukaryota; kingdom Metazoa; phylum Arthropoda; class Insecta; order Hemiptera; family Aphididae; genus Aphis; species Aphis craccivora. The sequence continues at coordinate 76,819 of VUJU01000758.1, read as the reverse complement.
TAATAACGTACGGCCGCACCTACCTACGACTCGTATTATATATAAATATATATTATATTATCCTTTATGTACAAAAATGTCGAACGATTAATGTCATTTATCTCGTTTGGACGATAATGAAAAAGAAAAATAATATTATATATAATATTATACCGTATAGTAAAAACGTGTGCGGTACGTGACCCGGGCTCGTATGGGAGCGTTGTGTGCGGCACTACTCGGTGATATTATGAAATATAAAATTATGAGTGTGCGGCGGCGACGATGGTGTTTTAATAACGATTATAACAACGTCTTACCAATTTTAAATGCAAATCGGATTTTTAGGAATCACGCGGTGCACCACTATGTATATATAGGTATACCAATGCTACTACTACAACACTACGATGATATTAATATTATATACCTCCCGGTCGGCGGCGGCTACTTTTTTTTTTTTAATAATAATATTTGTATCTACGCGTATATAATCGAACGACTCATAGGTCCCGCGGTGGTGGTGGAGGTGGTGTTCGGTATGGGCCAGGTATCTGGTCTATGGTCAGTGGAGGTACCTATATAATATAGTGGCGGTAGACAAGCGGAGATTTACTCGCAACGGAGCCGTCGCTCATTAGTAACTGTTACTAATTTACATATTAAAGTGATGTTAAAATTAACAACCACACCTCCGGGGGATTTCCGTATATACGTGTATACTATACACACACATTCATACACACACACTCAGATTTCTTATTATAATTATATGCGAGCACATCGCATGCGCACCGCGTTTAATTCTTCTTCTTCTTTTTATTCTCAATCTCGTCCACCACACACATAATATATATATTTATATACGTATATAATAATATTATTCTAATACTGTGGCGGTCCGAACGTGGGCCCCTCGTCCGACCATATTTCATTATTAGTTTCCATTATTTATTTGTATTTTTTATTATAATTTTTATACTCTTTCACGTGGTTATTATTATTACGCTCATTTGCATTTGACACATTTTATATACGTTTATTTTATCCACCGACGCCGCCGCGGCCGCCCGTACCAATATAGCTGGTATACGCATATAACATAATACAATATAATATGCGACTCGGCGGCGGCGTTCGTTAAGGAACTCGTGCTCGCTCGCTCACATTACTTTCTTGGAAATTAAAAACTGGAAGCCATTAATAATAATAATAATAATAAAAAAGGCCATCCGACGGCGCGGTGTCGCGACGTTTGTATACCTACACTCACACGCATAATATAAACTTATTACATTATTTTATACAAGAAAAAAAATCGTACGCATATATATATATATAGGTATAGGTACACTACCTATAACATAATATTATGTGTGTGTGTGTGTGTCGATCCGTCGCATTAGCATAATACGTATATATAATATAATATCTTTGTCGTTGTTATAATATAATCCGCCGGCAAGGACTTATTCGTTTTCGGAATGAGTTTTTGCCTCCCCCACCCCACCACATGGCCGCCCTCCCGGACGTATACGTTATTAGTTTATTACTCCGATTACACATCGGCGCAGTTAATATAATATATTTTATACATATCATACACAACACACACACACACACACACACGCGCGCGTATATATTATATATGTTGGACTTTATACTATACGTGCTCGTATATAATATAAATTATGAGAAGACCGTGTCCCCGCCGCCGCTAATTATTATTGCAAATCCGACCGCGGCGAATGATATTACACTCCGATCATGTGCCGGCCGCAACAATGAATATTCCGCAGAGCGCCCGTGTGTGTTGGTTCGGTGCGATATTAATGTTTGCTGAAAAAACTTCGGTCGTGTATTATATTGTGTCTGCGGTGTCGTGTCTGGACGTCCTTCGCCGACGACGAAGACAAAAAAAAAAAAAAAAAAAAAACCGTAAAGACAATCGAATTCGACCATCGAATGACCGGTCAACTACAACAGTATATTATCATATACGTGTATTATAATATGTTGGACGTGACAGGAGTGGGATTGAAAAATCGGCACTGTAATAATGTGTTGTTGTGACGACACGTGGCCCAGACAAAGATTTTAATAAAAAAATTAATAGAAATCCAATATGGGCGACATTGCAATAATTATAACGTGAATCAGTAGTTGTATATAGCTTGGGACTAAAAAACGTCGGTCTCACTTTTGGTACCTATAATATTACTTTTAAATTAGTTTTTAAAATGAAAACTGTTGTGGTCATCGTTTTGTTTTAAAACACACTATCGAGTTTAGCTTTTACTATTACTTTTACTATTTAGAAAAAAAAAAAAATTAACATCGAAGTTTCGTTTGTGCGTCAGACTCGTGGACTCACACAATTTAATGATATTACGTTTGGACCATTAAATGGAAAAACGAATATATTAGCGCGTGATAAAATTACCATGTACAAGTGTGACAACAAATCACTAACAGTCGCATAGGCCTATAACGTTAAGGTACCTACGATTAATATAGATCTAAATTATAACATCGTGTGTCGTCGCTTGATTTCTATCCGTCGTTCTCGGACCGTTTGACAGTCGGATCACCCTAATAATAATTTAACGCCTCGCCTGTCGGCGTTCGTCCGTATTTTTTTACTCGGTAGTTAATCGATCACGTCATTAAAACACGCGCGTAAAAAAATGTATGCTTTGGGAGAATTACTCGTCAAATAATAGTACGACGCGTATCGGGCAAACGAGAAATGCGTTTGGATTGTCGAACGAAATTGAAACGTACGACGAAAACGTTCGATCGCCATCGTGTTGGTTAAGTGAACAACGACAACGATAATAAAATAAAATGTGTCCCGAGAAAAATTAAAATAGAAACGATATTAGTTGATATTATGCGAAAACATGGTTTTCCGACGGACGATGCGATACGAATATATTAAACTTTTTCTACGGTACCTTTAATGATATTAATAATATTATGTAACTATATAGTGTATACGCTTAATAAACTGTTTACAAAACGTGTGTTTTGTACGTTGTCATACATTTAGGGTGGTGATCGGGCGGCAGTCGCGGGTCGGTGCGCGCTTTGAGGTAGCTGCAAGTCGTCGCTAGCGGCGTGTCTCTTTATTTTTGGAAACTATAACACTGCAACATAATAAAAATATTATAATAATATAATACAGTTTGATATATTGGATTAACGTCGCACGTAATAATACGATAGCTTCTAACGAACATTCCGACAATTAGGCGCGTTGTACCTCAATATCGTTTTTATTACGAGTCCTTCGACGCAGATAACCGTCCCAATGACACGGTGTTATTTTATAACACTGCTGTTGTATAGTTATTAGTAGATAACGACGACCGCCAGTCGGCCGTCCGCCCGGAAAGGTGTCGTCTCTCGGAGACCGAGTGAGAACGAGTGGATGCGGTGGTGATCGAGGGTAATATTCATAATACACACTCTGTAGGTACATAATATTATATTATACGCGTTAAATAGTACGATAATACAGTGTGCTTGAGTGTGTGTGTGTGTGTGTCATAAGTAAGTACATATAATGTCGTGTAGGGGAGAGACGGTTATGTTATCGCTTACGGGTATATACGCCGCGTACGCCACACTCGTCGCGTCCATTATCCGACCGTGTTGTGTTTTAACACGGCCCGCGTTTTATCGGCGGCAGACTCGTTCGGTCCTTTATTATTTCTCCACTAAACTGGTTTTTTGTCGGTTTTATTTTTTTGTTTTTATTTTTTTATTTTATTTTTTTTTTCATTTCGTCGTTCTCCGACGACGACAGATAACGTTTAAGTGTGTCTTTTAAAATCACCACAGACGGTGTTCGACAAATTATTATTGACCGAACGTCGGCTCGCCGTCTACACGATAATATATACGAGTATTATAATACGCACCTATAATAGTTGTGTCTACACAAATAATATTATATAAACGCATATTACATATTATTATTATTATTATCGGTACGATCGTTCAACGGTCGGTTTCTGTACACGCGACTTACGCTCCCGCAACGCCAAAACGTTTGACCTATCCATTGCTGTCCGTCTATATATACCTATAAGCACTTACTACCGACGACGGATTTTACACCCAAAGTCCGACGACGTCGATGAAATCACGTCGGCCCGGTCCATCTGTACATAATTAATATACAGTGTATAAATTGTATTAAACATTAATTAAGTCGGGTTTTCACTACAGTCGTGCCATATGTTGTGCGGTGTATTAATTATATACCTATATGAGAGACAAGACGCCGGCAGTGCCGTAACTCATTTCGACGGTGCGTTTTTACTTCCCCTCCAGTGCTTAGAAAAAGATAAATTGTAGTATAAAAAAAGTTATTGGATGTGCATCGATTAAAATGTCAGGATACCGAGCGAAGCTTTATTTTAACAATCGAGTATTAAAAGTACTATAATTAATAATTACAAACACGTGTACATTATATCGTATTAAAAACGATTTTAATTACGTACAATAAATAATAGATTACTAATTTTTCAGTAAATTATGATAGTCGGCCAAGCGTTGTTATCTATTCAAATGTATTAACGAGACATATCACGCGAAAACCCGGTTTTACATCTGCTGCAGATATTATGTACCTATTGCAGCAGTAGTGCAGTGTGTCAGATGTGAAAATCATATCCGTATCAAACTAATCGTCATCGCGAGACCGCGACTCATCAATACAGCATAATATATTTTATATGCGGTTTTAAACAGTGCCCGAGTGAACTATAGGAAATTACGATTTGATGGAATAAATTATTCATAGATTACGGTTGAAAAAAAAACCGCTTTTAAATGATAATATTATTTTAATTTGCTACCATGATAATTTTATAAATCAGCTACCTCGTCTATCGTGTCATCGTATACTTTCTATCGTATTCTGATTCACTTTTAATTATTCATTAGGTGTTCACTATTTACTGTCATAATTGAGCACAAAATAGACGTAATAGTTTTCCCGGTTTAATAGCAGGGAACAATGTCAGATAAAATGATCGCAAAAATGGGCAAATTTATGATTTTTTTTTTCAACTCAGTTAAACAAATGTAGTTAGATCTTAATTATCACTTGATGCATAATTCAAAAAAAAAAACTACAATAATTTATTAAGTTAGAAAAAAAGCTTCCCTTAGTGCTTGTTTATATCATATTATGATGTATATTAAACACAATTTTACATAAACTTAAAACTATAATGTTTATACAGTTAGTAGGCACTTTGCTGTAGTTTTCGTTAACAAAATTAACTCTTCGACTTAACACACTGCAGAAAACTCTATAATCAATATCGCTATGGTATGATTACAGCTTCGGGCGTTCCTAGCACCACCGCGGCCACTACCAACGGTATGCGCACGACGGCCGTCGCAGCAGCAGCAGCAGCCGCAGCCGCGGCCGCAGCAGCCGCCGCCGGCAACACGTCCACGGGCACCATGACGCCGGCCGCGGGCACGCAAGAACATCAGCAACAGCAACAGCAACAGTCCGGCCAGTCGGGCACTCCGGTGCGCATGCTCCAACTCGACCAGTCGGTGATCCAGGCGATCGCCGACCGGTGCAGGACGGTGCGCCCCGACCAGACGGCCGTGGTCGAAGTGGCGGCCACCGTGCCGGCCTCCGAACTGCCGGCCGAGGGTTACGCCATCGACGGCGGCCGGACGGTGGGCCACGCGTGCGCCAAGTGCCAGCTGGCGTTCCCGGACAACGGGGGCCTGGCCGCGCACCAGCAGCGCGACTGCCGCACCACCGGTTCCGTGGCCCTGGCCCATCCGGCGTACGGTTGCCGGTCGTGCGGCATCGGCGCCAACGGCGAGACCAACACGTACGGTACGGTGCACGCCCTGCGCGCGCACATCGAGACGGCTCACCGCGGTTACGGCACCGCCGCCCCGTCGGTCGGCCGGCACCAGCAACAGCAACAACACGTGCAACAACAGCAACAGCAGCAACACCATCACCACCACCATCACCATCATCTGCAGCAGCAACAGCAACACCAGCAACAGCAGCAGTTGCAGCACATGCAACAGCTCCAACCGTCGCCCAACCTGTCGGACGAGATGGAGGACGTGGTGAACCAGATCACGGCGCTGGCCGCGGCCAAGGCGGTCGGCCGCAGCCCGTCGCCGCGCGACCTCAACAGCGACTCCAACGCCAATCTGTTTTGCCCGCCGTCCGCCGACAAAAAGTCGTCCGGTGCCGCCGCCGCGGCCACCGCCAAGATGCACAAATTCACAGCGCCGCCGGCCGCGTGCAACGTCGCGCCGGTCAGCAGCGGCCAATAACTCCACCGGCCAATCAACGACCACCGACCGCCGTCGACCGCGGCCGCAGACTACTCCGCTCTCGCCGCCGACGTTGACGACGACTACGACAAAACGTGTTATGTAAAACGTATGTAATGTGTGTGTATGTATATTATTATTATTATTATTATTATTACTATTATTTAATTAATTAATTTATATTATATTATTATTGTGTAAAACTTACCCAAAGTTCCTTTTCGACACACTCATGTTCCTGGGGAGAGGACTTTCTATTCTGTTTTTTTTTTTTTTTTAATAATTTTCGATTTTTTTGTTATTGCGATTTTTCTTGCACTCAAACGATAATAATACACTATATTATATTATCCGCCGCACCAACACGCGCTGCGCGTACTATTTATAAAATGTCGGATAAACAATATTATTGATTAAAAAAAAAAAAAATCAGCATCACTCCTCTCCCCTTTTTTTTGCGCGTCCCGTCTTAAAAAGTTGTGTATAAAGCAAACAATTTCTACGGTCTTTCGTTTCCTCACTACTTATTTATTTTTTTTTCATCTCAAAAAAAGGTTCGTAGTTCCTCGTATTAAGAAAAATCACTAACGATACGAAAAGAATTAATTATTTATGTGTGTATAAAAAAACAAAAAAATACGATAACTGAAAGTTCCTTTACGCTACTCGTTTGTTTGTTTGTTCGTTTATTTATTTATTTATTATTATATTATTACTATTATTATACTATTTAATAGTATTATATAGGTTTTTTCATATTATTATTATTATTATCATTATAATTTTTTTTTTTTTATTGACGCCGTTAAATAAAAAGATACGTTCGGTTTTTTGGAAACTACTCATGCAAATATAATATAATATTATATTAAACTAAAACGTACTAAACTCGATTGCACGAGTTATTATGAAATGATGTAAAATTTAGCGCAATCATTTATGGTCGCTTAGTATTTCTTAGCATATGTTTAGAGTATATATAAATACGTATATATATATATATATATATAGGTTTGTGTAAATATGAAAAGAGAGTACGGAAAGATTAAACCGAAAAAATCATCATTAGGTTTTAAGTATTGTAATGCATTTCTACAATTATTATTATTATTATTATTATTATACGTTTTAGGTAGGTAATTTTATTTAATGAATATTTATTGTATTCAAAATTATTATTGATATTAAGTCAAGTAACAAACACCTCGCTATAATTGTGCTGTAATAATTTTAATTAATTTAATGAATTAGCAATCGATAAATATTATATAAATATATAAATATATTTAAATATATGCCCTATTTTAATTGAATAAACTCATTATAATTATATATAATATATCATTAATGTTTGAAGACAAAATAAAATAATATTATAGTATGTTAAGGCAGTGTTTCTAGATGTGTAAAAAGAGAAAAAAAATTAACAACATACAAACAAACTTATTTTATAATAATGCTCCCCAATCTAATATTATGTTTTCTTTATTCACTTTGTTTCGGCATTCTTGTGTTTCTTCGGAACGGAAAAAATTTTAACGTTACTCCCCCAACGGTTTTGGTTACTATATAACCGATTTCTTTTCGGAAGACCGATATACATATTATATATATATAAAAACTATCTTTTTATTTCGTATACGTAATAAAAATATGTATACACTATAATTTTTTTAAAAAATTTCGGGGGGCGTGGACCGAGTGTCCTTTGAATTGTTGGCACCAAAGGGCCCGCGATCCCCGTTGCCCCCCGGTGGCCCCCCTTTTGTCCCCAACCGTCCCCTACATTATCCATCCCCTGAATCCAATCTGATCACCCACGATAGTCACAAGTGCTGTACTCGCTGGAACTAAAAAAAAAAAAAAACAATCAATCAATCATATTATATGTACCTATATTTCTAATCATTATTATCGTATATAATGATTTGCATATATTACTCAACCGTTCGTCGGATCCAATGACCCAGACACTTCCGGTTCTATATATACCACACGATATTATTTTCATCGACCGCCAAGAAACTCGAGTCGAAAAAGTTCCGGCGGGATACCCGCACACACTCTAAATACGCCTATATAACGATATTAATATTATTACATAGGTTTCCGCACTAATCGAGGCAACACACGAAAAACACAATCGTCCCATTGCTCCGAGACACGCGTTTCCAGTTTTCCACTCTCTCCACACCCCCTCTCACTCGCATATAACCAGTGTCCGTCCCAACCCTAACCCTCCTCATAATTTGCCCCCACCCCCTGGATCAGCAGCCGGTAGGCCGGTGAAGTCTTCGTCGCTGGGAGCGAGACTTGACGGCGCCGTCCACTGCCGCCGACGCTGCGGCCGCCGCGCACATACTCTCCACGCACGGAGGAGACAGTAATCGGCGCGGCTGTAACACGGCCAGCGACGGCGGACGAGACGACGCACCCCGTCCCCGGAAAAACGTTTTAAGCGCGCGCACCGCCCCACAAACACACTTACACAAACTAACACGCCATCCGCCCGCACGTTGGGCACTTTATCGCGATAGTATTCGCCGTTCAAATAATTCGTCACACCACTCTCCTAATCCCCCCTCCACCACCACCACCACCACTCGTGGGCGCGAGCGCGCGACAAGATAAAAACGGAAAAACGAGAAAAACCACGAAAAAGCGAAAAAAAAAAACAACAAACAAAAACAAAAACTTTAAAAACGATATCCATTGTCGCGCCCTCCGCGACAACCGATATCCACTCCCAGCATTCAAGGTTCCTATATTTAGCTGACATATGTACTAAGGTTCCTGTTTTATTATATAAAAAATATTATTATTAATATATAATGAATAAATTTAATTTAAATGATAATGATTATATATTATATATTAAACATTATAATAATTATTATTAAATATAACATAAAAACAAAAAAAAGTTTTAAGAAAAAAGTATAAAATTAATACTAATGCTTTTTTTTCTATAAATATATATAAAAATATATATTTAAAATTAAAAAAAAAATAAAATTATACAAAAAAAAAAAACAAAAATAATAACGATTAACATTTGATTAATTACGACTATTTTAGTAGTATTATTTTATTATTATTATTATTATTATTATTAAACGTCTAAGGCAAACAATTATATGAATGTATCATTTTACTATTAGAGTTATACTAAACGTGTGCATTGTTGGTGTTTTTGTTTCTCTTTTTTTATTTGAACATTATTTTTTGTTTTTATTTATAGTTTGTCATAATACCGTATACAACCCCGCCCTCGTACGCATACATGTAACAGTCACGTTCTCACCCACCCCCTGCTCCAAAACACTTCCCCGACAGTATACAATCACAATAATCGTTCATTTTATAACGTGCCTATAATATATTGTAATAAATTGTAATAAAAAGTGTAATATCTACTGGTCACGGTGGCGGTGACATCGTCCCTAGGACGTATTATTATCATGTTATGTTTTTGATTTCTGACTAAATATTTTTTTAACCTGTTTTGTATATCTCGCAATATAAGGACAAACGCAATATCGATTTTTGGATTTGTTTTTTTTTTTCATTTGTATTTGTATTTGTATTTTTTTTTTTTTTTATCCAATTCGAAATAATATATAATGTGTTAATTATATATAATCACCGCCTACAATAACGTACGAAGTGTGTACGTACGTAACCCATATATATAATATTTTAATGTATTATTATTGTGATTATTGTTTTTCCACGTTGTTGTTATTGTGTATAAGTAGGTACGTCAACCGCCGCCGTGTATTATTTTTCTTTACCCTAGCCGAGTGCGTGTATATGACACCAACGACGATGTGCCGATCCGTCGAGTCCAGTCACAATAAAGTCGGTTCGTGTATATACATGGTCACTCGCAACACCCTCTGACGAACCCCCCCCATCCCCGCCACCCGACCTTCCCCTACGTGTACGCTCCTATATTATGTACTAATGTATTTATTTGTCGTTTGACGGAATAATAAAATTATAAAAAATAAAAACCCACTGCGGTATCACACAATGTTTTACACGATTCTTGTATTAAAATTGTAGTCTACAAATTTGGTCTAAACGAGTGTTTTTATTTTCTATCTACCTTTTAATATTTTCCTATTCCTGTCGTTAAAACCGACGCTTTTCGTATACCCTCAGTGTCGGATGATGCGTTCAATAACGAAGTGAAAAAACGTAACCATCGGTAATGACGAATTTAGTATACCAGCTACGAATAGTATAGAACCTATTTACAGTAAGTATAATATGCGCAGAAATAGGGCGAATGGTTCGTTAACGTCAAGAGATGTGCTGCGTGCACAAATCAGCCAGCCTAGCGGAGTGTTAGCATAGTGATCTCGGGGCAGCTCCATATAGCTATATGGATAGCTTCTATCCATATAGAACAAATAGTTATCTGGGAGAAGATTTAGTTCACGAGTTTCGAATATGTGCTCAGACTTTGTTTTTAATTGAGTACTTTCTGAAAAATATAGGTATATTGACTTCGGTCAAGCTTAGAACTCCTTGCGTGCATTACTTTATCAGTAGCTGGCATATAAAAAGTACCTACCTATTATATTGAATAGTTATACGTACCAACGTGACGTATGGATTTGCATTTATTCATATTACTACACGTTCGTTGAAAATAATTTCACTTTCACATTTACTCAAAGTGAGTAATCAATTCTCGCCTCCCCCCCCCCCAAATATAGGTTAGGTCATTATGAGAAACATAATAATCATTAACGTTATTCTTTCTAATGATAACTAAATAACTAATGACATTATTTTAAGAAGAGTTTGGTTTTTTACTCACTATAGTTGAAATTTAGGTATGTATAAACGATGAACTATCAATAATACGTATGTTGTAGTAGCACCTACTTATAAAATGTACATAAAATATAATACAGTATAAGTGTAAAACTGTATATTATACATTCGATGAACGAAATGCGGGATTCGCGTTACGATTGATCGGACTGTCGAATCTATGGTTGAAATCGTCCATCAACTTTCAGCTAGACACGTGGAGCGTGTGTACGAAAAGTATAATACAGTGAACATACAACTTGTATGCAAATAATCGAATCAAGCCATCAAGGTAAGTCAGAAATAATTATATTATAGACACATTGTAGTGTTAAAACGTGTTAAGCATCGTAATACTATTAACTTTTAACTATAAACTACATACAAGTATTTATATTATCTACTACGAAATATATACAGATAATTATTAGATATTACTTATAATTTATATCAACTGTGACAGTATCAAAATATTAACTTTTAATATTTCACAAGTATGTTATTCTCAAAAATTAACGTTAAGCGAAATTTCTCATATTAATTAATATTTTATTTCTAAGATAAGTATAATGTACATTATATAAAACGAATAATAATTTAAGCGTTTTTTTTTTTTTTTTTTTTAAATCGAACTCTAAACTACATATCCAAATATAAACCTATTCCATCTATGTAGACCGAGGTATGATTTATAATATGCCGCATGACATTTCAGCCTTTTATATATATATAATACCTATAATAAATATTTCCAATTTAATAATTTCCAGTATATTAATATTATAATAATATAATGGAAAGTCAAAGTTGGTCTGGCGAAAAATAATTTAAAACTTTTTTTGGTAGATAACTATATTGGCTTTTAGCCTTACTTTCATCTTCGAAAAACTTTCGACCCGCGAAAATATAAAGTAACTTTTCGTTTTTTTTTTTTTTTGATCAATATAATAAAAAGTAACGTTTAACCCCAACTGCCAGTTAAATTTATTTTTTTAACCGTCGTTTAACTTATAAAGGTAACTTTATCCCAACCTTTTCAGATATAATATTTTAATATATATAATATATAGGAATACGCGTACAAACATCACGTGCGCTGCGTGCAAATCAATAACGAGTTATCGACGTTGCAAATGCATAGATTAATTTTAGCATTCTCACGCGTTGAAAATACACACAAAATATATTGAGTAAAATTATATAAGGCCAAAGTTCTATATTTATATTGTATCTGTCTATATTTTATTCTTGTTTATCAATTTTGTTTTCGAATTTTTACTGTTACAATGCGGGATGCATTATTCATACTAGCTCATACTACTTTATTCTATAGTATAAAAAAGAGAAATTTCAACTTTGTAAGTACCCATACATCTCTATAACTGTTACAGATTTTGTGATTTTTAAATTCGCCTCGTTTAATAACGCAACGCTATATTATAATAATATACCTATACCTATATTTAATGATATCAATCACGAACACCGTGACATGGACATTCGTAATTGTATACTTAAAGCTGTTTAACTCCAACAAATCCGTGTACAATAATATATATTATTATGAGTGTATATGTCCTATAATGTATACGTGCACAAACAATAAACTTACACCGTAACGAGCATAAACAGTAAAATTATACGTACACGAAATCGATCTGATATTTTAAAACGATATAAAAACATATAGTCACTGTGTAGAGTTTAATAATTTTTCGAGTAGGTATATTATAGAATTGACGGCGAATGAACGGTTTTTAGGGGTAGCGGGTGACGACTGTATCTGCACACAATTCGGTCGAAATCTGATTCGGTCTTAAGCATACTTATTCACCGTTACCAGCTACAATATGTTCCGAGGGCACGAAATATACACAATCTCATCGCTGAACGGCGTTGACCGGTTGTCGTGTGTTGTGTCGATAATATAATAACACATAATATAACGAATGGCTTATACGAGTGCTGTATACCCACATGACGTATCATAGGCCGAAATATCAATACACGTGCAGTATAATATAATATCGTGTTATAATACTGCTTAAACTCAATATACGCGCGTGTATTGGTATTTTTTTTTTTTTTACAATTTTTTTTTCTACACTACAGTCGAGCTGTTTTGTATCGACGTTGCGATAATATAATTAAGCAGGTATGTGCGTTTCGTTTGGTTAAACGGGCAAGACGAACGACGACGACGACGACGACTGTACCGCACTGCACATAAATGTATATTATATATAATTACGTCTCGAGACTATGAATTATTATTATCACGTATACCTACGTATAGAAATTAAAAAAAAAAAAGAAATAGAAAAAAATATACATTTTTTTCGCCGTCGTAGCGGAGATCCGACCCAAATGCCAAGAGGTCCGGCACGTTTCGGCGTGCAAACGTATTGGAAAAAAAAACCTATACACTTCTCCGATAAGTATATAAATATATCTATTTATAAACGTTGTGCACACAATATGTATATGTACGAGTATGAGATTTAGTAAAAGATAATATTATATATACGCGTAAAGCCACTACGATTGTTATTAACCTATTTACGCTCATTTTTCATCTGTGACAGTTACAAATAAGGATATTATTGTATACGCTGCACATATGACCTATATGACAGTAAGTTTACATTATATTGTTAAGCTAAGTTTTTTGACATTTTCTATATCGTCTGATGTCCACAAGTCAAAGTGAACGAAACACGTGTGTGGGCGATCCACGGGGTCTCCCCAATTATAATATAATCTATATGCGATTTACAATATTCTATTATACTTGAACACTTGGTCTTCCTCTATATCGAGAACTATCGAAGAAAATTATTTTTGCAAAAACTGTCGGTCAAACACTATATACAAGTCCATTCAGACGTTTCCGGCCGGGTCAGAGAATTAAGCTGCTGTAGGTCGACGATTCGTGTCCACGTGACGTTATAACACTACGGTTTAAAGCGTGTGCAGACGGTGAACAAATATAATTTCGAAAACAGGGATCTCAACAATAGGCACAGGTATCAGTACGAAATTAAGCACTGTCAAACTTGACGTTAACTTATGACATTGCTTTGAAATAAAATAAATTTACGACTATGCGTTCTTTTTCTCGACCTGACGCGATATGTATTAAACTTACAAGGGACCACAATATTATTATGTAGCATTTGGTCTTTCAATACGTTGATATTGTTTTTTTTTCCTATGATTTCTATTTATTGTTCGACCGTTCAAAGCCGTACGCATTGTGCAGTAAATGGGCGAGTCGGGCAGATTTACCAGAAAAGACACGTTCTGGTCTGGGCGAAACAAAAGACTACCCGCTGAGGTATACACGAAGAAGACGCCACCGTACGGGCGACGTGTCTGTAACGTGCATTATACATATGTTATAATGTCACAAAGTCCGTTTATGAATTTACAACCTCTGGCACCGTCGCGAGCGTCGGTGACCGATATATTATAGCCCGGAGATACCGATATACCGTGGTTTTAGACATCACACACTATTAGTTCGGCAAATCGTAAACGCCGTACAGACGGAGGAGAAAATATAATGTGTACATTGTTTTATCAAACTCTTAGGTAGGTACGCGATTGATGTATTACACGAACCATAACTCACACGATATACGTCAACACACACGTAGTCGTTATAATCGTTGATGATAGTTACACGCGCATAAAACACACTTATTGATTACAGTGTTGTATAATATATATATAGAAATACGACAACAAAGTTATATAGTACATTATCTCTATCTGTACATATTATAATTAAATTAAAACGTGTGAAATATAATATAATATTCTACGTGTCCTTTATATCAATAAATAAAAACATATTTAGGTTTAGCGATAAAATGGCATCGATCGAAGAGAACACACGAATCTTATGATTTTCTGCAACTATAGCGTAGGTATTATTATACACACTGCTGTCGCCAATTACCGTCTATCGAGAGTCGTTTATAGAATATAGAACGACCAACAGTACCTTTACATATAATATAAATCGACCGTCGTGTGTCCGGGGCGTGTTTTGTTTTTCGTCGATTTTCGGAGGGAGCAGTCGAGGGGGGGTAACCGCTGCAGGTCCTGCAGGTATGGTTTCGGTATTTTTTTTTTTTTTTGGCGACGAATTGGCCGGCCGATCAACAGATGTCAGGCGTACGCTAGAAGAATATAGATAACACACACACACGCGCGCGCGCGCGCGATAAGTTTCACGACGGCCGAGAAAAAAACCAACGTTCGGATAGCGAGTGGTGTTTATATAGGAATAATATTATGTAACGCTTGTAATCTCGCGAGTAAGTGTGTTATGTCGGGTCGTTGCATAGTACATAAGTAATATAATTATTATAGGCACTCCGTTAATTGTTATTATCATTTTTTTCTTTTTTTTTTTTTTCCGAATAATAATTATAATTACACACGCGCGCGTGTGTGTGCGTGTGTACAATCACAGAGCCGTATTATATATACACTATGGTGCACACTCGGAATAATTATACGCATAGTATACCTGCAGTACGATGTGCGTATATTATACCGCGGCGCGGAGAGG
>VUJU01000758.1:24964-61022 GCA_009835225.1 Aphis craccivora | reverse complement strand
ATATAAACGTGACAAGAAACGCGGAGGTGATCCGCGGGCCGGGGGTGGGTGGGGTTCGCTCTTTCTAACTACGCCGTGTCCACACTCCGACGCCGGGTATAATTATTACCGCCGTCTCCGTTGCTCTCGCGAGCGCAACTCTTATTATATTACTCGGGCACGTATTATTATGCATTTCGCCTTTTTCTCTCTTTTTCTTTCTTTTTTTTTTTTTTTTTTACTTATAATTACGTCTAATTATACGCCTCTCCCGCGTGCATCGGTCACGATCCTCCCCGCGGTCCATCGTCTGCAGTATACGCGTATAATAAAATATTATTAGTGGTACAGTGTAACATTTATCTAAAACACACGTAGGTTTGAGATGGACTCGATAGAGAGAGAGACCGAGACTGTGATACACAAAGCTAAAAAGAGATATATATCTACTTGTTGTTGTAACGATGACCGTATTACCTCTATACGTCATACAAGCTTACACATTAAAATATTATATATTGACTGATGGTGACGGCTATATAATATTGCAAAGCACGGACGGAGGACGATGCGCCGACAATAAGTAACAATAATATGTATGTAATGGACGGGCGACGATCGAATTTTTCTAAAGTTGTCGCGAGCACTGTAGGTCCGGAATGGAATCAAACCGACCGCAACTATACGTGTTGACGTGTTGTACGAAAAAAAAAATTATACTCAACTATACGCGGCTATACTTTTTAATGTGAGTCCACACGTAGAGTACTATACCTACACAATTTCGGAACTGAATCGAATTATAATACAAGCGACGATACGTTAGGTTAGGTTGAAAAAAATACAAAGTATCTATATAGTAAATGATTAGAAAAATGTAAAGTACAATTTCATTGTATGAATCGTTTAGATGTTACAATAAGGTAACTATCGCAATATTTTGATTGTTACTACATGCGCGACACGTCATCCTGTAGCTACAAACCAAAAATTAAAACGACCTATGACAAATAATCGCATTTAATATCTTAGCCAAATTCATAATTCCGATTTATCCCGACAATGTGTCGATAAAATTCGTCTCTACGTCAGCACCACCTACCCATAACATATTATTGAAAAATGTCGATTCAATTCCGCGTTAAAATCATTTCGTACCAATATAATATGTTATATTATATATGTTGTTGAGTATAGTCTCTCGCACAAATCTCAAGTACCGCGTTACACATGCCTCATACCTTTAATGTGTTTTCTGATATCATGATACGTATATATATATACGTATAGATGCAGTAAGACGGGGATATCTAATAAACAATATATAATATACGCACGCTAAAATATATAATATATATAAGTACCTTAAGTATAATAGCACGATGGCGGTATTGCAGGGTGTCGGAGTGTGGATGCGTTTACTCGCGTGCCGATATATGTATATATATACACAACACACACAGTATACACTATAGTCGTGATATAATATCGCATAAGTATTTTCTCGGTAATATTCTCGCGTATCAATCATAATCAATCACTGGCCGTATCGACTCCGCCCCCGTTCGCCATGGTAACGCCACCGCGAAACGTTATCAGTTCAAAGGCTCAAACCACACAGGAATTACGAGCCCCGTATTATTATTAATAATAATAGTAAAAATAACGCACGTCAAACGAGCATGCAGTGAAGCCCGCGAATAGCCTACTTAAAGAGCCACGAACGATTCGACGGACGCGGGGACGAGATCGCTTTCTTTTTCTTTTCCTATACAGTCCTCCTCCTCCTCCTTCTCCTCCTCCTCTTACGCCTCTTTCCACGTTCCGTCCGTGGCCTTTTCACCCTATTCATCCCGGATAACGTCACCACAATAAGCACACCGAGTAGACCATTACCCGGCGGCCACTTTGCCGTTAATACACGCCTGCGATGTGTGTAATTTTTTGACGGCAAGCCCGACCGTGTCGAAGTACTTACCGTCGCACTGCAGTCCCTGTTTATAATATAAAATGGGCTTTTTTTTTTGTGAGCCCGTCAATAATAGAAAAACGACACATAATGTAAAAATGCATTCTTTTATTCCCGCAATCGTGTGACGTGTGTTTGTGGTTATGTGTAATTTTTATTACAAATGCCGTCCGTCTAAAATAAAAAGAAAAAAAATAATAATAATGACATAATATAAGTGTGTAGGTATATTATATTACATTATATCCGCTATGGTATGGGTAAATAACAGAGATCAAAAATAATTAACGTTTTTGGAGTTTCACGTTGAGAATTTAGGGGACCATCAAAGTTTAATGAATAGGTACGTAAATTGTACTTCACCAGAGCCTCGGTGGAGATAAAATTTAAAAATTATAATGCAAAATTAAAAATATTCGTTTCCCTAATTTTTTTTTTTCTATTTTGTGTACCCGATAGTCTTTTGGGGCCAATTCTACAAAAAAAAAAAAATTATATATTACAGTGTAAATATGAGCGTTAGGTTAGTAATAATGAGTAATAACTAATGACATTTATAGTTATTAATAATGTATATAGTTCTTACCTTAATAAGTATTTTATAAGATATACAGTTATAGGTAATGTACGTATATTACAATGATGTACAACTCACGTACAAAATATTGAATTCGGATAACGACTTATTAACACGGACGTCGCAAACATACTGATAATAGTGTTCAGCTGTAGCCTGAAGCCTTTGAGACCTATATTGCTTATCGCAGGTACCGCCGAGTGGTGAATTAAGATAAACAATACGATAATTTGGTAATAACTACATACTATGCTAATAATAAAACGATTGTGATTGCGATTTATGTATTTAAAAATGTTTAAATAAAAACCATATTTTGTTAGAGAACAGAGATTATTGTTTAAGATATTGCTGTATTCCGTATAAATCATTCCGATGGGTAATGAGCTTTTTGGCAACCCCTTAAAAGTTTAACTTGTATATATTGTTGTGAACCTATGGTAATTCTAACAATTTTTCACTACTAACTGCGATCTGCAATCGACTAGAGTGAATGTAAAAATAAAAATAATCTTATATTACAGATCGGAATGGACGATGGTGCAGAAAATTGTAGACTATAGTTCAATAATGTTTAAAAAATTATAATTATTTAATTTTTTTCTATCTATTTATTATATTCTATAGATTCAGAACCATAGGCGTAATGTGGGGGAAGGTGTAGACTTGGATGGATATAGTAACCTAATATTGGTATAAATGCACTGGCTAATTTTTGGAATTTGTAAGTCTATCAATTCAAATAAGGTATATACATATATACAGGTATAGGTATTTATATGATTAAAATTAACTCAAGACTGGTTTACGAAAAATCTTCGCTCCACCTACTTTGTTTAAATTGCATATTAAGTACTTAAGTAAGTTGGTTGTCTAGTGTAATTTAGACAAATTGGGAAAGGTATGGTGTGAAGTTAGTGACACTTCCAGTTAGTGTAAGTTGTTCACACCGTATCGAATCGATGGACCTACGAATTCCAGAAACTAACTTGACATTTATCTGATGTAATTACGAAAAAGTAAGGGTAGAATAATTTCAAATATACAATGTTCGTATATATAGTCGCTGCGATGCTAATAGCGGCGCCCACCGTACAAAATGTATTATCCGTGGTATTGAGATCTTCTGTTGACGTTTCGTCTATAAGTGATGTATATTACATTTAGAATTCGTCAACACCGTATTTTACAACAGTTGTAGTGATTTAGGTTAAAGTTTAATGTTTTTTTTCCTTAGTTGTCTCTACGCGTGAACGTCCGGAAAATAGCTGCCAGTTTCATTTCGTTACCTTTGTTGATCGTTATTCTTCGGAATTCTGCAAGACGGAATTTTATCTTGCAATATAAATAACATGTATATATAGGTATTATTATTATATTAAGTTCGCCGTGGCCGCCCCCTGACCTAGAAAACTTTCTAGGAACCGTGCCGTAAATATCATTCGTGCAGTATATAATATAATATATTATTATTGTGTTATAATATTTAGAGAATTTAACGGACGTAAATGTGATCGATTAAACGCGATTGGATGAATTAAAAAAAAAAAAAAAATAATATTATTATCAAGTCAAACAAATAGGTAGGTACCTGAAACGCGAGTTACACCTGCAAAAAATTTTATAAACACACAAATTATAGGACTATATATTTAAAATCTATGGCTGATTTTCCAAACTGATATATTATCTACTAATAAAAAAACCAATAATTGCAATGATATATGAATAAATTATAAATAATTATTATTATTGGTAGATCAAGTCACATAAAAAACTGATGTCAGCACTGAAACAACGTATTCTATAGGAATTATTTATTATAATCGGAACGCTGTGGCGTATTATACCTACAACATCAAAACGGGCTAGAAATAATAATTATCGTTATTTATTTTAATTTTTAATTTTTAAAATTTTTTTTTTATGCCAAAGATTACTGGGTCTCACTTAAAATAGCTAGTATGAAACCCTTTAGGGTTAAATTAATTAGTAAATATTCTTAAACGATACATATTTAAACGTATAAATTTACAGATGAAAACAAAATCACGAAATGATATTTTCTATCATCTGCACAGGTATATTTGAACGTGTTTAAACGTAACTATTGACTATATTATGCAGTTTTATAGTGTAGTAGATAGTGCTAATATTAGATAGTTATATTAGAATCGGAGTTTTAAAAGCCATTGTCGCATAACGACATCGTCTGTTGGTATGAGGCTGGACGCCACAGATTAAGCGCCGTTGCTAGCCCCCCTCAAAAATCGATTGTAAGGGGGCTTTATCGTTGGCGCGAGGAGGTATAGTACACGGACCATTGAGCAAGCGAAGATGTTAAAAACTCGGTAACGCCGCTTTTAGTGTATATACTACTATATATAGCGCCGCGAAATTCGTGTATAATTATCGCTGTAACACTATATACTGCGGGATTTTATGTAAGTCCGTACATCGCTTGTAATTATTATTTATATATATTATACATATATTACCCGAAGGTATATAAACGCGATTTTGACGTCGAGGCGATGATGATGATGGCGATAATAATAATGATAATAATACGCGTACCGCACCGCGCTGGTATATTTTATAATAATAAATAATAAAAATAAAATGTAAGTACACGAAATTATTACCGTTTTATTTCTGACGTCCCGGTTAGCGATACCGTTTTTATGCGATACGACCGACCGCGACTGGCGCGTTTAATATAATAAATCGATGTAATTGGATTGCAATAAAAAAAAAAAAAGAAAAAAAGAAAAGGAAAGAAATACGATAGAGAGAATCCATTACATGCGAATACCTAAACTCCAATATATATACCTACCTATATAGATATAAATAAAACATGCACACGGTCGGCGCACGATGTGAGGCTTAAGCACAATTTCTCACAATAATAATAATAATAATAACGTATTATGTAAATTGTAACGCAATCATCATAATACACGTCGAGTTTGGCTCGTTTTCGTTGTCGTTGGCGTATAAATTATCATATATAGGCGTACGCGCGACACCCGCGTACCTCTAATCACGAACGTTATGCCGCGGCGGCGTACGGAATTTGATTTCATTTGGCAACTAAGTACCTATCTATTATAGGTAGTTTTATTAAAATAATCGTTCACGTTTCTCACCGTTCCAGACGTATTGTGTATAATAATATTATTGAATTGCTCGTCCCCGCGGCGCTACTTTAATAGTATGTCGCAAACAGTCGAGCGCAATCGATTAGGGGTAGGCCATCTGCAGAAATAGGTTAGCGACATTTTTTTTTTTTTTCAAACAATAATTTTGCGTTCGAACCTTATCCGTACGTGCGGTATAATATACAACATAATATGCATTTTGACGTTAAACGTCGCAATCGTCTACAGCAGGGGTCTCCAAACTTTTTTATTCAAGGGCCACAAAAAATATCATCATCTCTAAGCGGGCCAAAAGTTTATACATATATATTATAACACATATAATTTTAAATTTTTAAATTTTAGATATCATCTCGTATATTTATTATCCTATGGGGGCCGGGGGCCGGTTAAAATTTGTTCGAGTGCCGTATCCGGCCCGCGGGCCGTAGTTTGGAGACCCCTGGTCTACAGGCTTTGAATAAACGTTATAATTGCAAATACATAATGCGGAATAGCGCATCAATACCATAAACAATAACGTTTTAAACTATATCATACAACATGTTATATAGAATTATAGAATATAGTCCTACACACGAATTAAACATTTCATACCTATATCGAGAAATATAACTCGGTTTTAGGTGTTGCTCTACGGCAAAACGCGAAAATAATATAATAATATTATATAGTAAAACGGTGGATATATAGATAGGTATTAAATTCTGTAATAGAACGCCCATGGCGGCGCGATAGAGCAATATTTTCGACTCGATACACATACGGAATTCACTCTGCCGGGCCACAGCACATCTCATACGTATTAAACGAAGATAGTAATTTACGAACCGTTCCTACATTATACGTATAAAGTAATTAATTCGTAGACCGTAAATTAATATAGAAATAAAAACACAGTATACCTATATATGTTTTTAATCGTTACCCATATAGTCAGAGCTTATTGCCCACATATGATATACGTATATATACATTCACTGCTGTATTATGTAGTTGATTCCATTAAAAACAATCCGTTTAATTAAAAAAAAAAAAACCGATCCAATTAAACGCCGTTAATTTGATTAACTTCACGACTGCCCACTGCCGCCGTATACTGAAAAAATCAATTATTTTTCGTTATTTTCATTATTTTATATATATATATATATATAATCTACGTAATCGGGTTTGATTAGAAACGACTACCTACCCGCGAGAACACCCCCCAAAAAACCAGTCTGTCATCGTCGGACGTGCGAGCTTATCGAAAAACCACATCCGTCGTATATAACACACTCACACACACGAACATAATATTACGTATAATAATATGCACAAATATATTATTATTATTAGGTACCTACACACGCATAATACATTATCGTTATAATATTATAAATATGGGAGGAAGCGAATCCGGTCGTAAACGCAGCGTAGAAGCGGATCCGCATCTCGCCGTCGAGAAGACATCATCACGGCGTTTAATGTAACATGCCTATTTAATATTATAATGATATGCGTCGTACGCAATAAAATACTATAAGAGTATATAGATCTGAATATTATTCGAATTACCTTCGCATCGATATGGTCCGAGAATCGATATGACGGTGTTCGGTGAGTCAGAGTTAGGCGAGGTAAAACGCGTACTACAATATAACTATACTTTAACACTATACCACCACCACAAACTGCTGTATATTATTTTATTTTAACGATCGCACCGCCGTCGATTAAAATATTATAATAATATTATATACCACCCGAAACAGCCGAAATCTGCCGAAACAAGAGGGAATCCGGTCGAATTTAGTGAATTTAGAACGTAAATGCTGTAATGTTCGCGATATTATAATATGTATATCTATGCATGTAACACACTTACTTACCAAATGGAATAGTATAAAGGCGTACAGAGTATTGAAATACGTTCAGTAACAATGTGTATAATATTATAATCAAAAACGTTTCGACGGTGTACCTAACATGTATATAGGTATACTATATTGTTACAGTGACTATTGGTACCGTGTAAACGATTAAAATTTGATATAGGCACTCGGTCTGGTGTTTAAACACCGTACGCAAGACAAACGTAGTGAGCGCACAATGATATTACATATGTCATGTGTATAATATTATATTATCCACATTACGTTCGAAACGATTACGGGCACGTCGACGAATAATGAAAAATAATAATCGTTATAATTCCTTAATCCCTCGAAAATGTCAACTCTACGGAGGATTACGACTCGCGCGTCTTACGCGCGAGACACGATAAAAACTATACCTTAACATAATACATATTAATAATTTTTTATTATAATAACATTGTATCGTATATACTGAACGTCGCGCTGGTATCGTGACAACAATAATTATCATATTATTATTAATTTTTCCGGTGCACATGTCATCCCGTGTGCAAGGGACGATATGACTATCGTCGAGTTCAACAACGTTTCAGGGGAAGGTGTACCGCATTCGTGATTTAATTTTCAAATGACGTTTTGAAAAATAATATTCAGTACGTACTTACGTCGTATGGCACCGTAGAATAATATTATAACACTACGTTATTCATATAATAATCGAAACTAATTGATATCCTTGATAGTATCGTGTTTATTGTTTTTCGAAACGCAATGGAAATCTAATAACGTTTCGTGTCTGACGATCAAGACCACGATTTCTCGGAATGGTTGTCATATTATTATTATTATTATTATTATAAGCTGTTAGTTTATTCTATTTATAGGTACTTCTTGTAGTGTACATAATATTAATATAGTGTGTAAATTATTCATATTGAGTAAATGTGCAGAAAATATGGATTGACTTAAATTGCTCGTTATGGTAATGACCTGAAATGTTGAACGTTATCTACAAAAATCATAAACGCGTATATATCGTATTACTTACTATTATTTTAGCAAAAATACTATACATAGTATATTATAAACTATACAGTCTAAGGATTTATAATATTTCTGGTTTTTTTTTTTTTTTTGACAGAATTTACTTACACGGATGCAGTATTTCTAGACTTACGAATTTCCAGGTTATAATACATGATCATCGACACATTTTCTCTTCCGATATAGACTGCACTGAGTTACATACGATTGAAGTGAGATTAAAACAAAATATAAAAGACTTACATTTGTTATAGTAAAATGCAGAACATATTAATCATTTTATCGTAATTCATTATTACGTTGTCGATAAATCCATCTATTTTTCTTGTAACTCGGCCATCTAGGCGAGAATCAGCCTTGCATCCTTTTCATCGATTAAGAACGTAGCAATTCTGTTTTAGTTCCATTTACCGCTGAAATTCGTTAAACAATTGCTGAATGGCTTGCGATCGTCTTAGCAGGCGTCTTCAGTTAACTTCCGGTCGCCTCTTCATCAGAGGTGTCCTGCTGCAACGATACTTCGTCAACTTGGACAGGGTCCATTACCAGAACGGATACGCAGAAAAAAAAAGTTAAAAAATAGACGAAGAAGTATTGTTCGGCCGAAAATTCGCAAAACATAGCAACAACAATGCTTATGTATAAATTCATTATATGTTGACACAGTAATCCTCTTAACAGCAACCAGATAAATGCATTTTTGTTGATTTTTATCGAGCTCACAGATTGTGTCCACAGACTTTAAGACCTAAATATACAAGAATTTCATTATTATTTTTTATAAATGTATTTCTACAGAAATCATTTATGAACCACAATAGTGAAATAGTGAAAACGTATAAGTAATGGATTTTGGACATTGTTGAATGAATTCAAACGTTCTGTCATATAAGATTATAAGGGATAATCCTCAGCGGTGATGTGTAATAAATATACATCGTGTACAGGATAGAATTCTGGACCAAATATTAAGAAATTGTATTAAAGAGGTGTGTATATCTATTGTACGTTGATATGGCACACGATTGTTCGAATATATTTGATATATATCAATACACATTTTTTTATTTTTTTTCACACAATTAGTTTATTAAATATGGCTATACACAATACATAAGTACATCATAGGTTAGGTTATGTTAGTGGTCTGAAGGGAAGTGCGTTACACTCGATTCTACGAATAAAAATAGTTAAAAAAAAAAATAATTTTTTTTCCAAAGAAAACAATTGTACACAATATGTTTGATTGACGTGTAATACGTATGTTGTATTTTATTACCTATATTAAATTTCTAATTTTTTAATCGTCTTTTATAAACGATTATTTATAAATAATTACCAAAAATAAATATTGTTCGTATTTAAGTCGTGAAATAACATATTACTGCGTAGGTAATATTATATAAATTTAAGTATGTGAATCGTTTCAACCGAACTGATGTATACCTACTCATGTTCTTGGCTATTAAATTTCCAGTATTTTATTACATTTTTTTATAAACTTCTATTTTTATTATTAAACAAATAGGAAATAACGACATTTGAATAATTCAAGTTCAAAGTTTTGATGGCAATATAACTTTGTTAAAAAACATACCAAGGCAAATATTTATTTATGATGCATACACTTTTGTTTACAAGTAACGAACGAGTAAAAAATATCTGGGTACCTGTACTGTTGATATTTTATATTTGTTCAAACCAAATTTTAATGTTTATACAAGACAAAAAAATTGTTTTTTATGAGAGTGCCGGGAAACAAATGCGAAATGGTGGGTGGAATTAATCATAATGATTTTTGGCCGGGGCATTTTGTCGCCACTATAATATTATAAAGTCACCGCACAATAGTCTGTTTGAAGGGCTCCAACCGAACGCTTTTTTTGGATATAAATATATGTATTATAGATACACCGCCGCTGTCGTCGTAGTTTCGGCCGTGCGATAAGCAATAATATTGTTATTTTCTATTATTACAATATGTACACGACGGCCGCGGATCGTTGTTGTGGTGACCGATCCACTCGGTTTGTATATACATAATATCATAATGATATTATTATTGTTGTAATGTTACGAATGCGCGCGAGGGGTAAAAACAAAACGAAATAATATAATTATCGTATTCACTAGAGGGTTACTATTCGGAGCCGGTGCTGCTGTACAAATATAGGTAGGTACCTAGTCACACAAGTCGTTATACAGTGTTAGGTAAGTATAATATTATACTGTAACTGCGGTAATGGTAAAAAATAATAATAATGACGGCGTGATACGCGAGCGGCGTATTTATAACGATCGAAAAACACGCACTAATTAAGCCGAGCGCGTTAATTCAATACGTATATATAATATAAGTACACAAAATAATATTATATCATTTGTCTCGTAAAAAAATAATAATATATTAATGACTGTGGTGATGGTGGTGGTGGTGGTGGTTGTGTAGACCGGTGTGACCTTAGGAAACAAAATAATACAGCAGGTACATATTATATGAATTATATTACTTTTGTTGTATAATGCGACCACTAACTCCAGAGGCAAACTGGGTAAGGCTTGGTCCAGTGTCAGAGAAATTTGGAGGTCCGACCTCAGTCCCAGCATACATGTAGGTTATAGACAAATATAATTACATTGCGGCATTCACCTTCGTTGGAGCTTATTTTAATAATACATATCAGTTAAAATAAAAGTTTTTTTAGATTTTTACCCCTTGTTAAGTATTATCCCCCCAATCCAGTACTGCAGTAGTTAAAATTAAACATTTTGAAAATATAGTTAATAGTTAATACCTCCAATATCTCAATTTATATATTTCTAAGATATATAACTCATTACAGTAAATTATAAATATATGGGTACTGTCTTACTCTGTACAGTGTACATATTGCCTATATTTATTTAAGATAATTATTTTATTAAAATCGATGCATCAACAGTTTCGTTTCATTCGCATTTCAATAAACAAATTTTGAAAACAAAAATTTGAAAAATACACTTTAAAATTAATCAAAAATCATTGTAGTCGTTTAATATTCTTATATACCATGTGATTAGCAATTATACGCAATTTCCTTTTATTTACAGCCTTTTTCTTTTATTATTGAAAATCGAGCACCCGTCAAACACTTACACCCTACTCTCGCTATCGATGCGCACATTTGTCTCTGTCTCTTACCTTGTGATGTCTTCTTGTTCCACAGAAAAACAATCTCTGTTTTCTATTCCGATTTATACCCCGCCTCTTATAGTCTTATGGACACCACACGCTAACCGTTCCACAGAATTGTACACTGACTTAAACCAAATATGTATTATAGTCTCATGACACTCCACTTATCTCATTTACTTATACATTTTTATTGTTACCTAACATATGTAATCAATGGCCCTCGGAGCGTTCAATTATCAAATAAATGAATATTTAATTATATTTTACAGTTGTATAAATATACACTGATAACAAAATTGGCCGGCGATAAAGTAGGTTATCTGTTCCGCATGGTAACAATGCTGAATACCATATAGCTGATCACCGCTAATGTTTTTGTGGTCTCGTCCTACCATCACTCTACTTGCGACAATGTGTGTAATTTATGTAGGTATATATATAGGAATTCACGTGGACACGATTATAAATAGCTAGCATACTGCTGTCATATAAATTTAGTTTTTAGTCGTTAATTTGTGTTACATCCTTATTTAAACGATTCAATCAACGCAGACGTCAGAAAGCTACAACACTGATAATAATATTGGCCTTAGAATTTATACATTCATACGTACACGAGATATTAATTATAATTTTGCCCACTAGGCCACGGAGCGGACCGAAACTACTTATATCCTTTAAGACAGCAGTGGGCAAGTCCGCCCCTAGACTATTATATGACTACAGTCTCGAACATGCACGAATAACGCAGTCATCCCCACAAAATAATATGATACACGTATATCATTATACTACAACAACTTTCACGCACCAATTATATATAATTATATAATATTTTATTTTAATATTGAACGTCAATATCTTAAGTCGGACAATTGGCGTTTATTCCCGTACACATCTGCAATACCTAACCACACTGTACATCAAATAACTGCATATAATACACTATATATGTACAAACATTTACATCCCAAGACCAACGTTTATATATTAGCTTAATAGTATAATACGCAAGTCTAATAAATTGGATAGTGTACATTTTGTATACATATTACGTATAATTATTATAATTACATGCCGATGGGAAATTATGGTTTGTATATTATATGCGCAAAAGTGCAAGAGCGCGACATTGTCGGTGTATGATGCACAAAACAACAAAATAATATACACATATACACTTCACCGTATACAAAAACATCATATGTAACAACTTATTCCTTGGTGAATTTTTTTCGACGACTTGAGGCATGTCTCAAAATAATGATGGATGGGGAGGGTTAAAAAAAAATACGCGTACTGGTGACATACGTATATTAGTATAGATCTTTTATATTATATATAAGTTCTCTCACTCACATACACTTACACACACATACGCTCACATATATACACTAGGTATATATATTGAGCGGGGTATTTCTTGTTATCTCGAACCAGTCAACTGTCTTAGGAAATAAACTTGAGCAGTTTTTTTTTCATTTTAAATTTTAACAGCACAAAATAATGATATGAATATAGAAAAAAATTTTAAAATGGATATTTTCATACTTCTTATACCTATCTTTAAACTAAAACTCCAGACGTTTACTGATATGTCATTTATTCTACTGCAGGTTCACAAATATAAAAACCAACTCATATAATGACGTATTATGTTATATAATACGTATGTCGTAGGTATATATATTACATGCGGTTTGTGCGTAATGTGTATACATCGTGGTATAATTCACGATTTTGCATTTTAGAATAATCGTATATCAACTATAGTAGAACATATTCTTATCATCAAATAGTTAATAATACAAATGATGTACTTATTATAGATTCAAGTTAATTAAAAACATAGATCAAATCGATATAAAGCATAATATAATGTATGTGTAGCGGAGACAGCATATTATATTGTGTATAAATAGGATACGTACGTGTGGATTGAGTATAGACGATAACTAGAGAGTACCTCTATCTATTTAAGAACCAAAGTCTACACTGACGTTTATTATATTATATACTAGTGCAAAGGCCAAAGTTAAAGAACTATCGCATATATAGCAATCTGTTACATTCAGATTATGTGTTATATATTTGATGTGATTACAGTACCTATACATAGGTATGTAATAATTAAAAAGTAGTTATTTGTAAGTTGTGACCGAGTACATCCGATTTGAATAAATTGAATAACTCGTCCATTTCCAACAAACTTAATATATTGGTCTATATCAAATGTCAATAATGCCACCTTATATTATGTAAATAGTAACGTAAGCGTAAATATTATATTTTTAGAAATTAGAAGACAAACTCGTAATATCTGAGTATATGATTTTTGTTTAAATTTTTTTCTCACATATTTTAGATATCCTTTATCTTCTTCTTGTATTTTTGATATTTGATGATCGTCTAATACTTAAAAAAAATAATATAAACCATAATGCCAATTCAGATCACAGAGATGGATAATGTTTTTAAGGTCAAATTTTCTTACGAAATAGTTTTGGTACACAGCTGATTAACGAAACTTAATGGCTGAGGCGTTATACCACTTGAAAACGTGTTTTTTTTTATACAATAATTATTACCTATATAATATTAAATGCTACCATCTTGAAATAGCATCAAATTAACGAACTACGCGTAAAAATAATGCTTTGGATTAATGAGCGGTAATTTTACAAAATTAAGTATATATATTATGTGGCAAATCGTTTTAATCGGATTTACATTTATAAAAATTAAAACTCGCTAACGATATTAATGAATTTATACGAATAACATAACTAGGAAACTCGAAAATCGAGTTGGATTATAATAATCATTATTTAAGAATGTTTTCCGTTCCGTATATGTATTATTATTACGAACGGTAACAAAAAAAAAAAAAAAAACATATTATGAATATCAAATACCTACCTATAACAAAATATACACGTGAGATTAACTGATATACGTCGATCACGAATTACTCGATTAACTCAATAATTTATACAATGTGAACAATTAAAGAAACCATTAAAAGAAGGTTTGGAATGTTTTTGAAAATAGTTTACATGCAAATGTTCGAATGAAATGTTGATTCAACTCTACTTAGTGAATCAGATTGCAATCTCGGGAAGCGATTATAGAATAACGGCGGCGTAAATACCTATAATACACACACGTATACAGGTGCGTCGAATTTTCGATCGTCGGAAACTAAAAGGCAAACATTTACAGCGGTCGAAAGTCGACTATACAGAGTCTTTTGGGAAAATAATAAACAGAAGAGACGGTGACAGGTGCAGACCTCCCCGAGTCACCGTCCAAGAACAACATCAATACATAGTTTGTACAAACCGAATTATGTCGGCTCGTTGTCTGAAACGGTAAATTTATTGCTCGACCAACAATATCGTATACGATAGCCGGTACACGTCCGTACGAATTAGCAGAACCTCAGTCAAAAAACGTATAATAATATCGTATTGTTATTATGCGGACGAACGAATAAATGATATTTAATATAAAGTCCATTATAGCCGTCGTAACTCGTTTAAAGGGTACCTAAGCCTCAACGGTCAAAATCAAAGGCGCGCGAATAGTGTTCACAAATCAAAAAATCAAAAAAATCGCATTACCTACGCATAATATAATAAAAATTCCGTTTACAGATACATACCTATGTGTATAAACATACGCGACCTGATATACGGTAATACGATGTCGAAATCGATAACTGCTGCAGCAGCCGCAGACGTAAATGACGTATTATAATAAAGCTCAGCCCGGTAACGTGTTAAACCGTGCGACTTAATTATAACGCGATACCTACGGATTAAATTATAAAATATGTAAATTACAATATTATAATATTATTATACTTGACCGTCCGGTGATATTAATAATAATATTGTTTTTGTCGTATGTATTTATAGTTAAGTACTTATTTGTTGTTGGGCCACGAGTACGATGTATGTGTGTGTGTAATATTATACAGAATGTGCGTAGGCACACCATTGTAATGGCGATCGAAAAACACGCGTAACTATTTATATATACACCTAGCTGGCGATTGTACTCCTAAATCATAATGTATACATGTACCTAGGTACTATTATACTTAAATGCACGCATCGGACGAAAAATTAGTTCTCATAAACATAACATTTTTATTTACGTCATCAAAGACACGTCTACAAGTCTTACGGACATCCATCGACAACTACAACTACTGGAAGCAGCAGCGGTCGGCTACCGGTTTTTTTATGAACGAGCTGTAGTCGGTTTGAAAAATCGCGCGAGATCACCTGTCGGCATTAGCGCCGAATTATCGCCGGCTTAGGTTTTTTAACGCGTCCCATCGTCGGTCTCGACGAAACTAGTTTTCTCTCAGAATACACGTGTAGGATAATATTTTGTAGGTGGTACCTATAATACTCAATATAGTTTGGTGGTAAAATCGTCTGTATGACGCTCGGAGCCGCGCGCATCATAGCTCATATTATATTATACTTATCATTATTGTTTCGATTTCACCGGTGTGTCCCTGATTGCGAGATATTAATATTATCGGCATTATATAATGATATTATAATTTAATGCCGGGACGCTGTCTGGACCGGCTGCTGTGACAAGACGCGCTGCACGGTCTATTGTTTCGAATTTGTCCGAAAATCTTACGCTGTCGCCCGGCCGGACCATAATTTATCCGTCGTTATTTCTTCCTCTTTCCCGTCTATACACTGCACGATATAGAAGTCACCGTGCAGAGAGGGATATACCGTCGTATTCTCGAGCTCTTGTGGCGAGCGTCGAGAGAGAGAGAGACGGGACGAGTGAACGAGCGAGTGAGAGAGGGGAGGGATTTAACGCGTGTTTTGTTCTCCAAAGCATTGTCCGTTACAAACAATTATTATTATATTACTATTTTTTTTTCTTCTTCGTCGTTACACGTCTTTTCATAAAATTTGATCACACATCGACGGCGGCGGCGGGCGGTTTGCCGGGGAAAAAATAAAGAATAAATACAACAAATACCGCGATATCGATGATTTCATGAATTGTGCCTTGAGAAAATCAACCGGCACGAAATTACCGATTGGTCACGGGTTTTTGAATGTACATTGGGAATACTTCGGAGTAATAAGGATTTTATATATAAGAAAATAATTATAATAAATGTGAAAATATATATAATACACACACACACACACACACATACACATCGGATTATCGTCCTTCCTACGTAACACACCGGCGCGTATTAGGTACACGTCAGACCAAAAAATGTCATTGTATGTTACACGCATTGTTCTTCAAATTGTCCGCCAACGTGTATATGTATGTAATTTATAATAGCAATAATAATTGATATCGAACGTTGTCAAAGGGAATACTTCTCGAGTTCATAATATAGAAATAAATATTGTGCAGGCGAATAAGTGTAACTATTGTACATATCTCGTAATACATTTATAATAATAATACGACGAGAGTCGCGAATCGAGATGAGAGATACGTTTGGTTATATACGCGTTTGGCGATAATAATACATATTAGGTACACATAACGACGAACGATCGTAAATTTTTTTTTCCGTGTTAATAAATTAAAATTCCGTTACGGTCGACGATAAAATTTTCGAATATATACACGGGGACGTGTATAGGTATATTGTGACACGCGTTGTAACGACGACGACGACGTTATTATTATTATTTTTTTTTTAATAAGAATTCGCACTCTAAATTACAGAGCGACAAAGACGCTAGTAAAATTTAGGTATTTGTTTACTTCGATGACCTAAATGTGTGTACCTACACCTAAATCTCGAGGACGGATTACTTCTCACGTGTCCCGTGTTCTTTTTACCTTGATTTATGAAATAATAATTAATATGAAAAAAGATAAAATATATGTCGCGAGTTACGGACGATACCTATATATACTAGATTATATAATAATTTAATATATAGAGCGTTCGAACAAGTTTTATACGAATGATGATGATCGCATAGAAGTGAGTGTAAATCAAACTGCCGCAGAGACTTCATATGAGAAAATATTATAATCATGATGTTATTACGTTTGGCAAATCGTATAAGTATATATATGTACGTGCGTAGGTATAATATAGTTAGGATGAGGTGAGAAGAGAAAAATCATTAACTCGTAATATCGTTATTCCTGCAATACGTGTATATATATATATATTATACATAGGTAGTTTGTTATTAATTGTCAACAATATATTTTATGTTAATAGCGTTTTTAAACGGTTTTTTTTTTTAAAAAAATTTATTTATTTCAACCGTTCTCAAAGTTTATAACCAACATCAAAAACCATCGTTGTACATAAACCGTAAAAGACATTAATTATTCACTTCATGAATTATTATTCACGTTTCGAGCGTATTTACCGTCCAGTTATAATATAATAATTAATAATATTCATAATTGTTGTGATTCTATAAGATTATATTATTATTATATACGTATCGGGGGCCCGTTGACATTTCCCGCCGAGTTTCAGGTTGTTATTAACAACCTAGTACAGAAAAATATATATATATACATTATGTAGCGTTCGGTAATTTAAAGTATTAGGAAAAAAAAAAAATTAAAAAAATACTGTTATTGCTAAATGTCAAAAAACATTACTAAAACTTGTCTGGTGAATAACACAATAATAATAATTAATATACCATCAAATAGGGTCAGATGCGTGTGTATATATATGTACACGTGCACCTTTCTATGTGCATATATATATACCTATCGCGGTCGGTAAGACACTGCCGACCAGCTACTTTATCGTAGTTGCTGCGTACAATAATATTGTAAGTGTGTATTATATGTGTAGTATCATAACAATAATATATATATTATAGTTGGCCATTACGCACGCACGCGTATCAGCGCCAACATTGCACGTCGGGCAAATCGTATTATATACGTCATATTATATGTAAATAATAATATATTATACGTTTTGGAGTGTGTTGGTGGTCGTCGTAAACGAGAGACGCGAGTTTTGAGCGCAGTCCTTTGGGCCCGGGTATAGTGAAAAACAATCCATATAATATTATTATATACTAATCATTGTCATGTAATAAATTAATAAAATTTATAAGTTTTCAACTGTTACGAGCATAATATTATTATATACGTTTATAACATGTATAGTTTTTACTGTATATGGTTCGACTAAACAATATAATATAATAATATATAATATTTGTAACAGCTGTTTAGCAGCATATGCGTATATGTGTATACACACACATATTGTTATACATAATATATATATATATATATTCATCATTTGAGGTATTCTCAATCTTTTAAGACTACAATTTATTATTATTACTATATACATACGCTGACCTAAATAATGTTATACGCTTCTCGGATCTGAATGCCGTCCATTGTTTGCGTGGGGTTGGGGTGGTTTTTTCTTCTTTTTCGTGGGCACAATATTTCGGTTTCCGGAACTCTCGATAATATTCTGTTCATTCGATTCATTAAAATATAATATCATTAACATTTGGGGGTATGGCGTAAGTATTTTGTACCATCTGTTCGATAAATTTTTGTTAACGCGGCGTTATATCCAAAATATATATTAATAATATAATATAATATGTACTGCGTACGTTATGTAATACTAATATTTAATGTTTAACGCGTATGATGCATAAGTTCATAGTTTCGGAATACGGTTTTGGTGATATTATGTAGTATTTATCGGTCATGTCCATGTCAAGTGCGCGTAAATGCGAAGCGCTCGTTCCGGTCATTTTTAGAAAACACATTTTTCCATCCTATCATCATACGATATTGTATTCTAATTAATACATGTATGATTTCACGAAGGACAGGCAATATACATACACACTCAAGCACCACACATTATAGTGAATCACTAAGTAGGTATGATCACCTTCATTTTTTCATTAAATAGGACTGTCGTTTATTTAAATTCTTGAGATTTTTGTGCAATTTACTTAAAGGAAATCCTGAGAATATATAAGCTTCTTTTTCACTTTTTCAAACGAGAACCCCATTTTTTACCGTAAATTGTTTAGTAAATTACTTTTTTAAAAAAATGATAATTTACCTACTTGATCAAAATCCAAGTAATTTTAAAATTATTTTAAAATAATTGAACTAAGGATAAACATTTTTTTAAATGGATTAACAAATAATAATAAAACATAATAGGTATGTAATTCGTATCTATAGCGTTCATTAAACTTTGAGTATTTAAACTGAAGATAGCTAGCTGTTGATAGATTAATATTAATTGTTAACATCTTTAAGTCACCATTGACCCATATATTCCATACCCATAATTTCATGGATCTATTATTATTAATAGGTATTATATAGTTATATATACAAAGTTAAATAACTTGACAACTATACCTACTCGTTAAAATTTTGATTTTTAAACGTTTGTTGAATTATCCACTGAATAATTAAAAGTAGAAAAGAGGATAAGTACTCATTTAGAAGACTGAAGTTTTTTCCGAAAGAGAATAATACTCCTTAATAATACAAAAATCCTAAAAAATTTGAAAATAATATTTTTTTTTGAGTAAATTTTTAAATTTAAAAAATTATAGGTTTTGAATAACTGCGTTTTGGGAACAAAAAGGGGTAAGCATTATCATTGGCAAACCACTCTGTATATCATCTTTGGTTGACGTTATGATATAATACCACCGTCGTATTACAATAATATTACATTATTGTTCCTACTGCTCGAAACCAGTTTTCATTTAAATCACGTCTGCCGAGTACCGGACAGACTTTTGGAGAGATTTCGCCGTGTTCATAGATTAGGCTAGACTAGGATTTTTTCTTGTATTATAATTTATAATATGGTAATATTGTTAGACGTTTGTCCGCCAACCCCGCGCCGCCGCCCATAGTCAAACTCATATAATGTGCGATTGTAAAATAATAAAACTGCTTCCACTCGAATGCAAAACGTTTCCGAGAACTACAGTCACGGGCCGCCGGTGTACAAAGCAATAAGTCTCGGACAACGGTTTATCGTATTATGTTATTACGTACCCACATATTATTATAATCACCATAAATTTTAAACCGTTTAATTAGCGTTTTGTTCGGAAACGCATTGTACGCGTTGTTCTAAAATTTAACGAGTTTATAGTCGCCGTTCCCTCCCCTTCTGCCGAAATCGAAATTCCGGATCCATCGAATGCGAAACAATCGAAACACCCAAATTATGCACGTACATCCGAGGATTTGCAGCAGCTATCAAAAACGCGTCGCGACTTACGATCGTAATATAATATAATATAATCATATAATCACGATTCGCGATCGACCGTATCATTTGGTACGTGTACGATAGCAGAGGGAAAAAGGTTTTTTTTATTTTTGTATTTGGTGGTCTACATCGCGGCGGAGGGTCGCAATAATAACCAGAAGACCCGTTTTTCGGGATCTCTTCATTTTGGTTTTGCAGAAGAAGACGATGTGGCTCGTCTAAATTATTTTATATTATATATATATATATATATGACGGAGACTGAGAATTTTTATCATTTTACGACCGTTAACGGTCGTGCTTTACAGCGTTCAGTGTGGTAATGTGCGCCGCTGCCAGCCAACATAATATACTAAACAACACATACGATGATACTAATAATAATGGTAACGGCGGCGGATAACGACTCCGATGCGAGTTTAATAAAAATGGATTCCGTTTTTAAAAGCGGGGTGTACGAGGCACGTTTTTAATTTCGACCGGCCCGCCTCTAATGTGTGTTGTCGCTAGTACGCGAACACGAAATTTGGGACCTTTGCGGCAGCGGCGGTAGCCTTTACCCGCCCCCCCGCAACGGTCAGTCGGTCCGGACGTCCGTCCGCGGGCAATAATTCAAGTTAAATACTCTGGTAAACGCTGTGTACGTGGTTCGAGGAAAACCAGATCACGTCTCCTTCATCTCCCCCGCCATCACTATCCACTGCTGCGAAACCGTCACTGCAACGAATTCCCGACACCATCAGGGTTTAATGCTATTATATTTTGATGTATATATATGTTTAATGTTATAATATAATATGTCGTTATTGCGTTTTAATATTATATAAATTGTATATTTTGTAATAGATATCAAGGTACATAGATAGTCGGTTGTTTTTATTATTTGTTTTAATTTTCGAATACGGATTCGAGCGATTACGTCGCCGATGAATTTTAAAAACATTTTCAATTTAAATAAAAAATAAACCACACTTATCATTAACCTGCAAGTTATAGAATTAATGCTATTTACCTATGTACGACTAAATATCATAAATTGCGTGATGTCGTGAAATACGAAAATCAGTATCTATACACGAGTGTCGTTATAATAGCCAGCAAATTACAATAATCGATATGAGACTTTAAATTATAATTTATGAGTAAACTCCGACAACGACGCTTCAATATTTAAAATAATCGGCAATCAGCCAAACTAATGCAAATCATAGTAAATTTATGTTCAAAATAATCTATTTTACTCTTGTTGTTTTAATATTACAGTAATTTTATTTATTGTGTTTAATTTATACGTTTACAAATGTTTATTAAATTTTTAAATAGGTATACCTGCTCATAACTTACTGCAAAATAAAAATATAAAAATAGGTTTAAAGGTGGGGGGGCCTTGATAATATATGTTTACCTTCAAATTATATGATATAGTTGAACGCAATTTTACTATAATATTGAAAATAATTGAGTAAAAATGAACCTAAAATTTTTATAAACACACTAAACTTAAAATATAATTTTTATAAAACGTTATTTGAAACTGTATGGTATGCAAATACTGAGTTTATCTGTTCAATTGTTGATACCTCTAAACACGGGTATAGATACATAATAATTGTGTTAATCACCGAATAGGCGGTACTCGTATAGTATCGTGAACCCTGCGTACCATTCTCTGTCAACAGTTAATTTTTAAATCGATAAACCTCATATGTTTAAAATTTAGCAAATTATGGTTGTTCAATTTTGTTTTTAATATTTAATCAATAATCATATAACACATTATCATGTGTATAATGTACACATAATATTATATACTACATACATTACTATGATACTGTATCCATAATGTACACAATTCAGAAAAAAATATATTTCTTGAAAAAAAAATTTGGAAAGCTATAATGTGACCGATTGAATATATATACGTCTCTGGCATACGGCGAATACGAATAATATACACTTCGGCATGATAACAGTTTATTATTTTTGAACATTATCGCGGTGTCTAAAAAGTAAAAACTACGCCGGCCATAAAATGTGCATATATATATAAATATATAATAGCTATTATATTAGGTATATCTACCAAGCATTGATTATAAACAATATAATATATAGCATTTATAATCGACGGTGATGTAATGGTCGTGTGACCGAAATAATTACAAATGTAGAAACGATCATTGCCCAACATAATTATACGTGAGTTTGACTTTTTAGCAATAGGTAATTGTCAGTGTTTTAATTCATTAACGTCAATTTTGTAAAGTTTAATGATATTTGTCTATACACGATAATATGGTATAGGTCAAACACCGGTACATAATAAAATGTGATAGCGATTCGCTGTTGTAGTGATGATTATCTGCACTGGGAGAGATGGGTTCCCCTTCTCTTGGGTTTTTTCATCATCTACAATTATTATATAAACACGAGACGCGTTTTGCGGTTTCAAAATTTGTCATAACATTTAAAATAATTTATTGGAATATAAGCACAAGCGACGAGTGACGACGTGATTCGCTATTAATATTTTTTAGAAAACAAAACGTATGAAATTATCGAACAAAATTTGTTGTTTTATTCGTAATAAATTAGTAATTATCATCAAGTTAATAATTTACAATATTATTGATACATTTTTAAATTTATCAAATATATAATATAACAATTTATTCAATTTTTTTTACTAATTCTAAAAACTTTAATATTT
The DNA here is from genome assembly GCA_009835225.1 of Aphis craccivora. Taxonomy (NCBI): domain Eukaryota; kingdom Metazoa; phylum Arthropoda; class Insecta; order Hemiptera; family Aphididae; genus Aphis; species Aphis craccivora. The sequence continues at coordinate 37,256 of VUJU01000758.1, read as the reverse complement.
CTATTTTTACTTGAATGAATTATCCTTAATAAGTGTAATATTGGTAATATTTTGTAATATTTCAACTATCTTATTTGGAATAAATGTATAAGTATACTTTTAACTAAAATAATTACCTATATATTGTCCTAATTGCTATAGTTGAAGGTGATGATGTGTGGCTAGATGTCGCAATGTGTTTGCAAACATGGATCTTCATACTTCTGATTATTGATTTTCCTTCCTTTACTTCATGATAAAATTATTGCATAAAATATATTTGTTGATAAAAACCTGTGATTATATTATCTTGAAGATATTAGTAAACTATTATTAGATTCCGATATCCTAGTGGAGTTTTCTTTTCTAAATTTCGTTAAAATGAACATTGCAAAGATTCATTAGGTTTATTTAATCAAATATAAAATACGGGTCTAAAATTATATCAATTTAAAATAACTATTTTATTTTCTGTAACCAATGGCAACAATATAATATAAATAAAAAACTATAATTTTTCGTGTCAACTAAATACGTGAAAATTAAAAAGTGAGTAAGTACAGAGAAATTACCTATAGCCTATGACACATTAATAGTACGGATCTTATTCCTAAATCTAATGATGACGATTTTTAGAAATTCGGTCAAGGACTGTAAATTTGCATAAGTGCGTCTGTTCTATAGTTTTCTTATTTTCTATAATAAATACATATACATATAGATTGATTATAATTAATACTGCACGCGTTATTCGTGACAAAATAAATAATTCAAGTGGGTTTATCCTTGTCTTAAACTTTGTTAAATCTGAACTGTAAATATTTCTAACACAGTCATTTGGGTAGTCTTGATCAAATATAAAATAGGTACAGTTCTAAAATGATATCCAATTATAAAAACTTTTTTATTTTCCGTAACCAATGGCAACCCTATATGAAAACAAAAAAATATTTGGTTTTCATGAGCCAAATAATTCCTGTGTGAGTTCCTTTTTAAAATGCAAAATTTGAAAAATTGGCTTTGAGGTGTGCATCCGAGGATATAAGATAACCAGCTATGTGCCAAATTTCAGAATCATGAGTGCGAATTAGATTTAGCTGTGGTTGCTTACAAACAAACATTGCATTATATTCATAAATGTATTTATAGATAAATAGATAACAAAAAAAAAAAAATTATTTTTTATGTATTTTTTTTTTTGTGAATATATAATTTTAGACATTTATAAACTTTTCAGCTAATTACAAAAAACTTGTTAATTTTGAATAATATACTAAGTGAATAAAAAAATATAGTAAATCGGTAAGTAATAAATATTTAATGTTCATTATATCCAATACCCGTGAAAGGGTGACCGTTTCATAATGATCGTAAAGTGTTATGTCAAAAAAACATCAGTGGAAACTTATTGAACTGTACGCTTTTATATAAATTCGGATGTCGGAATTGTTGGCATTGGAACCAATTCGGAACCAACCACGCCCCACCCACGTCGCATACCCACATTTTCGGAGAACTAAGGCAGTATAATCAATATACCTACTTCCTGATCAGTTGACATAAACTGCACAAAGAAACTTAAATATGGACCGCACACGATTAACCTAACCTAACCTCACCTGCAGCGGTCCGTGCATGTATATATATTATTATGTATATAATACTGCGTCTTTAATCACTGAGAAGGGTCATCGGTGCATTCTTAAAACAAGTTTGGATTAATAAGCGGCTTTCGTGCACTATAAAGCTGCTAAAATAAGAGTTTTTTTTTTATTATTGAAATAAGATTTTATGTAGGATATTGAAACTAGATAATTATAAAAATTGAGATTTTTTTGAACAAAATTATATTTTTATTATCCACATATTTTTTAATACGTAGTCGTTTTTAAATCCATATTCTAACTTTACTCATGAAACTAATCTTTTATTGTAACCAATAATCATCGTCAGTTTTATGGTAAAATGTTATTCTACAAAATGTGTAATAAACTAAACCGATTACAAAATATGAGTTATATAAGCAATATAAGTTATTTAGTATTTTATTACCAAGAAATGTTTACGATTGCAGCTATATTGGTCACTATTAATCACTCTTAAGATGCATTCAACTATTTTTGACTTTAACTTAATTATTTCTCAATTTTCGATTAGGATTTAATTATTATATTTACTTTAACGAAAGTCGTTAAAATAAAATATTTAACAAAAATAACAATTGTGTTATAGCAGCTGCTATTATAGGGCAATGCGTTACTAATTACTAATTTATACTAATACAATTTTTTTTTATTTAATTTAAATATGTATTCGATTTTTCTTGATACATCCATTACAGTTTATTTGAATATTAGTTTCTTTAAATACCGAACAACTAAGTTAATATTAATGTGTACTATTTTTTTTATTATTATTCATAGTTGGTGTTCGTATAATCATACATTTAATTTTGAAAACTTTAAATAGTCAGTAACGTTTTATACTTATTGAATCGATCTATTTATATATCATATATATATATATATATTATATATACTCTATCTGAGTAACAAGAATGCCATTAACAGGATTACACTTTTGATCTCGTGTCGGTAGGTCAAATGACAAACTACTAAGATAAATTATCTTGAGTATGTAAGATCTGGGTGTTTGGAAATATTTACAGCAGAAAAAATGTGTAAACTTTTGTCTTTCGTGAACTGCGTATTTACTAAAATTTTGTCACGAATAAGTTTTTAAATAATTTTCCGTACATACATTTATTTAATGTCATAACTACGTAACACTTTATAACAGATAAACGATAAACTATTTATATAGTTTATAATGTATAATGTATATAATATATATATTATATATATAGTTTTAGTTCATATTTATTAGAAAAGCTGTAGCCCCAGCCGATAATTATTTTCGGTGAAATACTGAAATCCATGTGACTTATTTGGGCATTTAAAGCAGGGGCGGCCAAATAGTCGATCATATCATTTCAAAGTCGATCATGTTAGAATTTATTTTTTATATATTTCTTAATAATTATAGTTATTCGATAAAAAAAAATGTCCTATGGAAGTCGATCCTCAAAGGTGAAGTATATTTTTAGTACATTGTGACCAAAAAAAGTTTGGCCACCCCTGATCTAAAGTGCGTTTGTAAAATGTACGTTGTTTGAGTATTTTATTTTTTGTCAATGTTCAACAATATAAAACCCTGTGTTTCTAAATCGTTTTTTTTTTTGTTTGTTTATTTATTTAATATTTTTCGACAATTTGGTTCATTATGATGTTTAAAATATATTTTAGTAGATTTTACAACGGGTACCTATATCATATATTGAAAAATAGTCGGTTTTTGCAGCTGCAACAAGTTCTCTCATTCTTCAATTATTATTATCGATTAATCTGAGACACTTAACATAATAATACGATCTTATATGGATATCTAATCGACAATTTCGTCATTTTTAATCAGTGAACGGTCGCGGTGTAACGTTCGACGGGCGTTATATAGGTAGCACAGAATATTGAATTATATTTTATGATAATTAAATCACGTTTGATCGTATTATTTCACTCAAGCGTGTTGGCTTGTAATAAGTTCAATTTATTGGAAACCGTATGCCAGTAAACACGATTGCGAGACGGTGTTTATAAATAATATCATAGCCATATAGGTATATAAACGTATATTATGTGTGTGTGTGTGTGTGTGTGTGTGTGCATATAACGGAAAAATGGCAAATAAAATCGTTTGACCGCTATTGCTGCCGTGTATGTGGTGCTGGCTTTATCTCGTACACATAAGTGAATAAAAATAATAAATATTATATATCGAACGCGTGTAAAGCCCGTCGGATTCCCCGTTCGTCGGTGCGAAACACCCATAGATCCCACGCTCGCGTGTACCTTCATATATATGTATAAATTTATACAAATATATAAACGACAAACGGAGACCCGTTCGATCCGATAATCTCGACCATCCCATTGTTTGATCGTTTTACAGTTACACAAAACCGTGGGGTTTCGTGGCATTTTTATTGCCGACGATTTCTGGAGCGTCCATTATACGTACACTGTACATGTGTTACGCAACGCGCAGTACGCACACGGTCAACGCACAATATAATATATTATTATATTATAACGTAACATGTCACACTCTTACTATACATAAGAGGTGTACGCCACGGCAAGTGCGAGGCGATTCTGTTACTCATACATAATAATATGTAGGACGTTGGTTTTGGCAGCCGAACAATTCGGAGACGACACGTGTGCACTGTACAGGATCTCAGATTAATGTCGCGACCGTTCGACAAACCAATCGCTCACGGTATTGTACATTAGGTATTATTGTCATTAGGTGTAGGTTCATACGCATTGAGAGCATTGGCACGGTTTCCTCTGCCGAGATTTTCAGGCTTTTACAATGTAATATACGAGTTTAAGTAGCTATATTATGCGTGTACCATTCACGCACGATATTCGACTGCCTGCTGGTACGGTGTACGCACCCTTTCGTCAGTGATTTACTACGGTCGACGTATTCGGTGTTTAGAAAACGACTATTATACAAGTTTTTCGTTTCATAGTACTATAGTACCTATACTATACGCCAGTAGGGACCTATTTAATTTTTTTCGTCGTGATTTTCGGACGACACGCGCCTGCTGCGGTTGATGTTTATTTCCTATATACCTGCATCCGACGAGTGAATAATAATTAGCAGTATACGAAAACGGTCGTTGGGCTCTTACAATACAGCGCACAAACAACAGAGTAAAACAATATTATGTCTTGTTGTCTGAAACAAACGGCAGAGTTACAGAGGACGGGAGACTTGCACCGACGACTGGGTCGGGTCGGGTTCCTGTGTTTAGTGTTTTCGAGACCGGCAAACAAAGAGCTAACGCAGCCCGATGATGTGCAGCAGCGGCAAGCCGTCATTCGGATGGGAAATTCGATACACATAATTACGCGTCTTCGTATATGTTATTCAATTAGTCTAGAGCGTTTATCAAAACGTCATCTTTTGGAGGCTTCGTCCGATTTTAAACGGTTTTCTTAGTGTGTCGCGTTATTATATACCTATACTTCGGCCATCACCAGACGATAATTCGCGGAGACTTTCAAAAACATAATCATATATGGTATATTGTTATATAATAACGTTTTGAAAAACGAAAAAGAAATTAGGTTAGGCACTTTACTTTGCTCCTTAGTCCTATCGTCTCTTCGCCACACGAACACGACAACGAGCTGAAACAATATTATTATTATTATATTGATATTTATAGAAATTGCCTCGACGACTAGGGCCATCATTGTAGGCTACTATATAGAATGTTAGCTTATATTATATTTTATACAATTCAGTACCAATATCTGCAAACGTCGTTATTATATTAATAAAAATAAAATAGAGATGACACTATTACTTGATCAGCCAACAGGGTAATTGTTCACCTGTAGTCTAAACTCTGAATCGAATCGGTCGAACACGGTTTCCTGCATAGTATAGGGAGGATATCCTATGCTAACTCGTCCATCTGCCCGTCAGACATAATATATATAGACTTGAATAATTCATAAGTCGAACACGTATGCCCGTGCGTTACAGTACAGAGTAATTAAAATTGATTAGAATACCAATATCTCTGTCCACGGCTCTTATAACTATAATAATATTATGCCTATACACAGAGATTTTTGGATAATTAGAGCCGAAGGGTAATATAATATGCTAATATCGTTTATGTATACGATCACTGTGAATATACTTACAGGTCGTATGCTCGTAGGTAGTGATATTATAGGTAGATGTTATATGTGTATAGAAACTTTTAACCGATCGATGCCCCAAAATTTTTTTTTATTATTGTGCTCCGATTGGTCGTCGTGTGTATAATAATAATCAACTACTATTATTATTATTGTAATTATTTTCTTCGGTTGTTTATTTTTTTAGAATAATAATTATCGTCGTTTCTCCCTGGAAATAAAGGCGGACTTGATCACGTTTTTTATTCCTTCTTCCTATACACAACATTACATAACCGCGTTCGTAAAAGTGCAAACGGCTAATTATCGCACCGGACGAATTACGGATAATTATTGCTATCATTGTTTCGAGACATTGAATAGTGGAATATCCGGTTAATCATTTGTCCGTGTGCGTTTTAATTTCAGTAATTAAATGTGATTTAAAATATACTCAAAATGGAATATTCGGAATTGATAATAATTACAGGGGTGGCGCTTAAACGAACGTGTTCTGGTGCACATTAGAATACCTATATAGTCGCGGGCGCGCTTGTGTCGGCGGAGCGGGTCTTCGATGTATATAATATAGCTTGGAAGCGTATTAATAAGAGCTGACGATTATATTCGATATGCATAACTATTATTATTATTATTATTATTATACTTCGTTATTATAACTATTAAAGACTTTAATATATATATACGCGCGTATATAGCCTATAGCCCGAGACCGTCTTCAAAATACCGAAATTTATTTACGGCTCGCTGTAGGTCCTCATGCGTGGGTATCGATGCTGTGTATGTATTTATATGTATATTATGTTATTATTTATCAATATATTGTAATAAACAAAGCGTATACAATATTATTATTACCTATACGGGTACGTGTAAGTTAATGGTTCACTTACGAGTTAATTTTTTACTATTAATTTTCCACTTGTATTATAGGTATATAGGTTTTGATATGCCTACGCTGCTGTTAAAGAATTCCACGATTTAGTTAATATAGAATTTTGGGTTTTTTCTTTTAAATGATCTCATAATTTTTAATTTCTGAAAAAAAAAATATATATATATATATTAGATCGTCGATTTAACGAATAATTTTTTATCATCTCACCTTGTAAAGTCATGTATAAATTATTATAAGGCGTAGTATATATATACACGCTGATATTTTATAGCTTAAATAGGTAGGGTACCTTCGCGCACCGTCGAATAAATGAACTTTCTTGTTATTACAGTAGATACCTACTGCTTATTTTTTTTTCTGATGATTATACCCATTCTCTCAAGGTTCGTTCAATTTAAATTATTATTTTTATTAACTTTTGAGTACGAACTGCTGTATTCATAAATATTAACTTTTTAACATTTTCATTATTTACAAAAAAGTTTTCTCCCTTTTCATTAATTTTAAATTCATTAAAACACAAAAGTTTCAGTCGCATTTTCTAGATTGCCATTTTTATTATTATTATTTATTTATTTATTTATTTATTTTTTTTTTTGTTTAATAAAAGTTATTTTAAAAGTAATTGCAAAAAAATAAATTAAAATTTCTCTTTAAATATATATTACCTGCGTATTTACTTGGTTTAAGTCTGCGCTCAACGGTATCAATATAAATCAAATTAAATGTCCATCGCGTTTATTTAAAATAAAAAAAAAAAATAATATTAATATGTGTACCTATGCGTATAGATTTTTTATTGATTTACAGCAGTGCGTCATTCGGAGTGAGTAAAACCAGATATATATATAGCATTATATATATATATATATATATTCTTATATAGCATGCTTTATGTACGCAATTTAAAAAATATATTATTGAAACAAATCCGTTTTATTTTTAATTGCTGAAATAAAGCTAATGGCTGAAAACATAAAACGATTTCATTATAATATACTCTCTCTTTGTGCATATATAATATTAACGTTACAATAATGAACCGATTTTAATTGCATCGCGTGATAATATTGGATTAAAACGAATTCTCATGATTAATAAATAATTACCCTTTAGCTATATATATTATAAACAAGTTGCACTTTGTTTCACGGTGAAAATGTAAATGTTACCTTAGCGATTTCTATGAATAATATTATACACCGAAACTTTAAGAGTCTAAAACCTATATAATATAATATATTATATTATTTATAATGAACAATTGTTGTTTGTGGTATATTCTTACACCTAAGTAACGAAAAATATAATAAAATAACATTTTAACGATTTATACTCTATGATCGTTATAAAATATTATATTCTTGACTAAACAGAATTTATAATTTAAAGATCGATTCTTCAATTATAAGAGGCGATTTTATAATGACTTGGCCGAAGTAAAATATTTAACTACTTTTTTTTTTAGTTTATATATTACATTTATTTTTAATTATTATGTATTATACATCTATATTATTTTATGAAATACATTTTTGTATATTTTACATCTTTCATATTTTATAAAAATGTATTATAATAATTGATTTTTTTTTTTTTACTAATCATGCAATGTCAATATTTTAAATAACAGGTATTAAAATTTAAAGTGAAAAATGGGGTGTCTTTTGGGTCGGGAGGAAGAAGTGAGCTGTGAGTCAAGCCCCTTAGTTTATCATAAATTATAACTACTGTACTCCGTATATGTATCTAGTAAAATAAAGTAAAATATGGTGAATTTTAAATTATAGAACCGTTTAAAAATGTATTCATTTTTATTTTACCTAATACCATAATATATTAATACATTATAATGATATAAGAATATACGATACTGCTCATATTTACAAAGGTATTCATCACTTCTTAATCAAGACGGCGATTGAGACGGATGTGCCGATGATCTCGCACAGTCGCTCGTTATCATCATAATCGTTATTATAAACACGAATATGGAGTGTGGTGAATGGGATGTGCAGGTCTGATTTAAATGGTTATAGGTACCTACGCGTGTATTTTATAATCATAGTGCCTATGTACGACGGCGAATCACGCATATAATATTATAATTTATATACATAGATAGGTACCTAATAATAAATATAATATCTATCTGCAGGTTTATACGTTTTGAATTGCGTTTAGCGATTTTCTAGTTCCCGCAGAAGTCCAGCACGACGGTTGCACTCTATGGACAAAACATTTATTATATATTATGTGTCTAATAGGTTTATGCGCTTGGACAGAAATTACTACATATATATATACTATAGAGCGGGACGGAGCTGAAGTGCCGGCACGACTGCGACTCGTACACCTGGTTTCAGGTATAATATTTATATATATATATTATATATATAAGTACACGGACTTATATATAGACGTGTATCAAACGTTTACCCGGTTATAAGTATAATAATATATAATGTGCCTAACCTATATCTATACAGACACACTCGCGTATAATGCGTACTTAGGTACCCGCGGCTTTTAATATACAACGCTGTGCTAGGTATTATATTGATGTTTATATATATAAGCGAGAGGAAATTTTTTTCCTCGTGAATTTCGCGCGATCGAGAAACGATAACCCTTTGTATAATTAGCCGATAAACCCAGAGGATCGATGATTGTCCCCATTCATTACGCTCGACGACGACGGCGCAGCATTCTTCGGTGCCAAAGCCTGCTGGTGCAGATGACGGTTCGCCTGTCGCATTGTCTTCCACACACACACACACACACTATTCCGGTCGCGGTCTCACGTTTTTCCACATACATATTATTATATATAGGTCTCATTTTGTCATTATACACGTACGAGAGTATTCGTATAGGTATGTAACGCGTATTATTTTCGCGTTTATTAAATCGGATTTTCATTCAATATACGTTTGCCAATCGAGTCGTGTCCGACCACTGTTTTTTAACACTCGTCACCTGCGACCGAGTGTGCAGACTTACCTCCTCCACCGAGCGTACCATCGCCGCCACGCATAACATCCCCCACAACAATCTTTGTTTACTATCATTATCCTACACACACACACACACACACACATATATATACAAGGCAGAGCGTTTGAAATCTCTGTTGTCAAACGATATACACGGGCTCTGCACACGAGGTCGTTTATTGTGCTGAATGTTTAAAATAATATGTTTTATTAATTTGTTTTGTCAAAATACCGTATTTTTCTCGTTTGTCAAAACCCATGTCCCATATTATTATGTAGTATTGACACAATATGTCATTCGTTGGTTATTAGAATGTGAAACACTTCTACAGTTTCGAGTTAGTCTGACCGAGCGCTCGAATTACCAGCTAGCTTATTGATTTTTGATTAGGTAATTAATTAAAAAAAAAATTAAAAAAACAATATACCTAAACAATCTATACCTTAACCAAACACCACGTCTAAAGACGTAGGTACATCGAATTTTTTATTTATCTAATAATCTCTAGAATTTAAATTGTACCTATTGCTGGAAAGGAAAAATAATTGATTTTTATCATTTTGACAATAATCAATATGACTTAAGTAATAGCCGCACTTTGCTGCAATACATATGTAAAGTATATTCACTGATAGACGTCAACTGGATATATACATATTTGTATACTTAAAATGTGTCATATTGTATTGCACTCATCGCCGTGAAGGGTGAAAAGTACTAAAAACCGTTGAAAACTATTTAAACGTCGTACAATAATGATATAATTACTGTGGGCCGCCGTCCTTTCCTACAAAACATTTATAGGATCCAGTCACTTATCCAAATTGCTTAGGGTATCGGTAGTTTTTTTCCATACCTAGTGGCGGTTTACACCATTGCATTTTCGCTTTCGTCCCAATCGCATGGAATTTTCATTTAAAACTTCTAAATCGATTCTCGCACGAAACACTGCAATTGTAGGTATTTATAGGTATACGCGTATAAGCGTTTTTATAGCCACATATAGACCGTATAGTTGTACCGACGAATTAAAAATACCGAATTTGTACATTATTAATATTGTGAATTAAAAGGTTAACTCGTTTCGATTAAATGTGCATACCTATACGCGTTGTACCAGATACCAACTATACGAGTACTCATCATATTCGTATAGGTACCTGTATATGTAATATACCTATATGAACTTAAACTTTACCTATACCATAAACGTTTATGCTCGTGTATGACGTTAGTATGTACATAGGTTAGGTACACGACCTTAGAAAACAATGTACTCACGGACGGCAATATTGTATTTGCTGACTTCGAGTGTTCGGAGTAAAACTACAATATTATATCGTAACAAAGGCATTATTGTACATTACGAGTTATAGTTTTTATCGACACCGCGGTGCATGAGCGCAAGTATAATATGTAATATGTATACGTACATAAGTAACGTTTTTGATTTATGTATCGAAAATAACAGCGCGTCATACATTATTATATGCGTCTATGTAGGTATGCCTACACGGACGGCAAACAGAAAACCGTTTTATTATTATTTTTTTTTCTTCTAGTAAAATATTAAAATATGATTACTTAAATCGTTGACATTTCGAAAAGTTCGTAAATTACAATACAATATATAACAATAATGTAGAAAATGTATACGTAGTCCGCGCATATTATATACGAGCGCTGCGCGTGAAAAGACAAGGGTGACTCGCGCGACGACGCCGTGAACCATGATGGTGTATATCCACATACACACACGCTGCGCAGAAGGGGAGGATGTGTGCAGACCCTTTGAACTATTTGCTCATTTCCACCCAAATCCATTGGATTATATTTTTATGCGAGTACACTCGCACACACACACACACACACACACACGCCTAAATTGTATATGCATATACCCGTGACGCATATCGTTATTGGACCGAACGTAATGCGTACGATCGTATACGCGAGTATGCGCGTTAAATTTCCAACGTTCGTATATAATGCGTAAATGTGATCATATTATATTATATTGTATTGCTATCATTTTTACTTTGATTTATTAAAAAATTAAAAAAAAAAGTATACTCACCCTGCCCGTTTTTTGTGTTCGCAGTTCGTTTTTTTTCTGCTCTTTACACATCGCGTATATAGGTATAATAGGTATACGTATCATAGTCTAGTCGATACTTTTTATTTTTTCACGGAAACGCGTTTCGGCTCATTAGAATATTACACAGACAGCTCGGCTCGGGTTATTCGATATCACAAAGGGTTCAAAACAAACAAAACGATATTATTATGGCGTACTATGTACATATTGTAATATTATAGACGATATACTATTATGTAACACGGCCGTATAGCTTTACCGTGTATATATACAATATATATATATATATATATTTATTGGTTTTGTATTAATGTCGATAAAAGGAGTGATAAATTCGTACGTGTTAAAATTGAAAATTAATTTATTTTATTATAGTTTAATGGGATTATATATATATATATTTTTTTATTATTATTATTTTTTTTTTTTACGTATTTGTGCGGGGAATAATATAATATAATAATAAAATATATTCTGCGTATGAGTCACGCCCATTCGTGACGTCATGTACGTGGAGCCATTTGCGGGTATATA
>VUJU01000758.1:0-24861 GCA_009835225.1 Aphis craccivora | reverse complement strand
CGTTTCATTATATATTTTCTTACCTTTTACGTAATATTCTATTGTAATAATACATAATATTATATTATTATATATGTATACCGATAAACCAAAATAAATTACATGTGTATAATATGTGAATTATTCAATTCATTTCACTTTAAAAGTCTAAACGATCATGTATTCCAGTATAATAATAATATTACAAGCGTACGTGTATTATACCTATACTGTATTATGTATATTTTCTAATGATATGAATAACGACGAATTAAGTTGGTTATTATTATTGTCTAGAAAGGATTGTGGAAAACAAATGTTATGTAAGCCGGAAATGTATCGAAAAACTGTATACGTAACAAATTTAATTTACAAATTACGGCATCGTTTATCAAGGGTCGTTAAAAAATAAAATACTAATAATATTAACAATATTATAATAATAGAACGTTTTTAGTACGATCGGTCGTACACGTTTTATGTCCATTTGAATTTTTTTTTTATACGCAAAACAGTGAAATATAAAAATAAATATAATAGGCACGTACCTATATATAAGTAATATGTTATGCATAATACAAACAATAATAACAGCATAACTCTCGACAGTTTCCATTTGTACAGACCGCGATGGTTAATTGTTTCGTGTTTGTAGCGACGGGCAATGTAATACGTACCTATCGAACGTTATTTTAGTTTCAATTCGTTTTAGATAACATCAGCCGGCGTTCGATGACTAGTCGAAATAACGTCCCGAGTCCCTGCGTAAACACCGTAATACCCTTGTACATATATAGGTACAAGGCATAGGTATTGAGTGACTGTATACACTACGCGATTCCTCGAAAGTGGATGGTAAATATTATATGTATTTTAATACATACATAATATATTATATATTTATTGCATTTTTGGTTCTTTTCGGCCTTTAGTCTTCATCGTTCTTCCGCCGAGAGTATCGCATGTTCTATTGCACGCGTAGCAGGACGACGGTGTCTTATACTCTTATCCGTTTTCTTTTCGCACAACGCGACCTATAATAACTCCGATCCGATACGATTAATATTATAATAGGCTATAGACAGAAATAATATCTTGTATGATAGTATGCACATTATATCAGTGCTTGAATTAAAAAAAAAAAAAAAATCAAATTAGAGAAATAGAAAGAATAAAAAAATGTTTGGTTTTACTCGAAGATTTAAATGACATATTAAAAAAAAAGCGGGACCATTATTTTTCAAACATTTTTTTTACACATAACACATTAATATTATGTCCATTTTTTTCTAAATATTAAAATATTTAGCCAATATTTTATAGTCGACATCAGTATTACAATGTTGTATACCGATTTATAAAGCGAGAGTAAGGCTAGGATCATAGTATATGTGTTTTATAGGTTGCTGATTCCATTCTGGTCGCAAAAACAAATATATCTCTAGAAAATCACAAAAAATAAAATAACTATTAATTTTTTAATTTCTTTTCTTTAAATGAATATTTATGTATTGCTAAAATTTTCTATAGTAGTACCTATAAAAAAAAAAAAATACAATTGTTTATAATTCATATACCAAATAATAATAGTTTTTTTTATGTAGGTATAATATGACTTCCAATATAGTTGTTAAGTATATTTATATTTCTTTTTTTGATAGAGAATTGCTATGGCCTATGACCAATTAAAAAAGGTACGCACAAATAATTTTTAAAAAAGAAGAAGAATTCCATCCCCCATCGTTTCAAACGCTGCATTGCATATACGACACTGTCAACGATGACTGTACGAATAAAAACTAGTTTTTTTCTTTCTTGCAGGAATTCGTTCGGAACCTATCGTGTCCGAGAGCGGGAAAGGATTTAACGGCGATCGTTAGGGTGGGCGTGTGTTGAGGGTAGGAACGATGAAGGCCGAAGGGTGTTGGAAATGCGAAGAGGCTGACGGTGATGTGTGGAAAATCGAACACAAATATATTGTACAACTTATTGTATAGGAAATATAGGTACGTGCACTATACGTATATTATGTTTGTGTTTACGACTCGCGCGCCACAAGAGATCGGGTCCGACCGACAATCGGATTCGTGTTCGCATGGTTTAAACGTCGAATCGTCATCGTTGCCGGGTGACCGAGAAAAAACTAATTATACCGTATATTATTATGTATTTTACATTATTGTAAACGACGATACTCTGGAGGGGGCGTGCATTGATATGCGCGCGGAGAACGCGTCCCACGGCGAAGGACATAATGGACATTAAAGTCAAAGGGATTCCAACGCGCGTTGCTGCACCTGGTCGTCGGAAGGTGAAATTTATAGTATACATTTTTTCCTTCTCTCTTTCCTCTTTTTTTTTCCGTCCCCCTTCGCGACATAAATAAAAACCGCTTCGGTTTTAAGTACACGCGATACGGATTTTACGATTTTTAAAACTCCGGTCGTTCGCATATATAAAATTCGAGCAATAAAACACACCCGATCGCCGAGCAGAAGAGAAATATACTGCCTTGGCCCGGACCAGAATAATATACACCGCGGTATATATGTGTGTGTGTGTGTGTGTTATTATATATTATGTTTGTTCTTTGCTCGCACATGTAATAATATAAATATATAATATATATAATATAATATGATTTCTTTTCTTTCTTTCCAGGTTCTTTTTTTTCTGCTCATTTTATACGATTTTTGATCAATCATTTTCCATCCCCGAGTATGTCCGCCTATTGTATTGGCCGAAAATTATTGTTCGCGGTGTGTGCAGCTGGTCCTTAGGACTCCCACCTTTTGTATATTAAAATCGTTAATCGCCAAAACGGTAGAGTTTGGCTGTCGTAAAAATCTGAAAAACATAATCCCCCGGAGGACCGAGTTAATCCCCCGAAAAGATGGAGATGAAAAAAAAACATATATAATAAAGAAGAATCGAAACCATCACATGCAGTGACAGAAATTTGTAATTCTTTGTTGTCCACGGATCGTGGGTACGAAACTAAGAGTAGACTTTGCCCGAAACGCATCATAAAAGTAAACGATATACATTTATAGTAATAATAAAAAAAAAAGAGCGCTTTACTGTTAAAATGAATACTTTAATGATATTATATAATATAGTGCATTGCTCGGGAGGAGACGTATTATTCGAACGAATTCAATGAATTAAAACGTGTATAGGATATGTACGTTTTTTTTTTCACGATATTTCCAATGCACGGTCGCATCATAATAATATATAGGTACATATTATACTATATTATTGAATTGTATATTTCGAACAGAGAATCGTTAAGAAAAAACACACGCGGCCATTTAAATGACCGATTTTCGGACCATGCGTATAATATATACATCATTATCATATGTATATATATATATATGTATAAAATATACATTTGACATTTAACGCGTGTATTTAAACCGCGCGGGGAGTCTCGTTGTCTTTTCTGTAGTTCCGAACCGATCCAAAGACGAGCAGAGGTTTTTTTCCTCGATCCTCCACGAAGTCCGATCACAATAACCAAAGTCGTATTGTTGTAATCGTCATGCCATTGAGACGTTCTATTCTCCCGAACCCCCGCGCCGACGGACACCATTGCAACCATATTATATTATATTAAATACCTTATACCGACGATATTCCCATTCGATTCGATTTTGTACACAACATAAATTATAATAGAAGTATCTGAATATTATTATGTAGGTATATATATGTACGAAATATATATTGTTTTTGTTTTGTGCCTCTATACATTCGAATATAACGAGTATATACACACGAACAATATATTATATTCAATTATATTATTATATAATACTACCGTAGTCTTACTGAACCATAAACGTTTTTTTGTTTTGTTTTGTTTTTTTTTTTTTTAAAAAAAAACGACTTAAAAATATCACAAACAGTTTGAATAGAAGTGCTACGCGTGGGGAATATTATTTCGTCCTATTTGTATATTATATATTATATATATATATTTATTTACGGTTTTCAATTGTCCTTACGCGGTTCCTCCGTACCTAAATAGGTTATACATAGGTATATTATGTATATGGATTTGACAACATTAAGACTCGTATTACTGACTGACCCGGCAGTTTTCCATTGCTTTTTGTGTGCGCCAGATAGTCCATGTGTCCAGATGTGTTTCCGTTAGAAATTAAAAACGCACACGCCTTCTCTGAGTGCTGCACGTAAAAGAAACTCGTGTGTACAGTCATGGACGCGGCACCGCTCTATAATTGTAACAGTCATAATATTATTATTACTCATATTTTATATGCTTCTCGTATGTGCGCATGTGTGTGTGTGTGTGTGTGTGTGTGTATACACCTCGATGCATAATAATATCATACTGCAACACTATATATTTTGTACGTACAAGGAAAAGACATAATACACCATACGACGGTCAATTAGTATATTATTAAAGTTCAAATTGCGGAAATCGGGAGAAATCTCAGAATCACTCCGAAATATAATAATCGGCGTATATGTACCTTGTACAATATAATCTATAATAATGGAAATCGAAACGGTCCAGCGTTTCACCTGAAACGCCACGCATCAGCTGCCGTGTTATGCGAAGCGCGTATTGTATTTGTATATAATATAATATTATATTGTATATTATTATTGTTATTATTTTATCGTGTACATATACATAGGTGCATTTAGTATTTTGTCAAATTCCAAGAAAAGATCCTTTCGGCGGCGGTCTGATTGTACACCCCGGACAGGTCTTGATCGATTCACTTCGGATTTTGCTGCAGTAATCAGGATTTTGTAATTTTCTCTCCGTGCAGCGAAAATCGTTTTTGTCCTCGATCCCTGATGCAGATGCTTGCTCGACTACGTTCGTTAGTCGTTACACAGTTTTTGAATTTATACGCGACCCCCCTCCCCATATAATATTCTCTTCGATTCACGATTTTTGCGCCCCGTTATATTATAATACTGTAGATAATGACAACATATGCATATGCATTTACACACAATATACGTATTGAATTTATAGTACGTAACAATACAAGAGGAACGTAATTATGTCCGTTTATCGAGATTGATGAACTGCAATATAGTATTATATTAGGAACACTGCAGCACAGTCGAATGGGCGATGTTTTAAAGTACCTATACCAATTGCGTCGACTCGAAAATTCGTTTTTATATTAATATAGTATATTATAAATGTATTCGAGTACACGATGGGCTACAAACATTTTTATACAAATACAAGAAATATATAATACATAATAAGCATATATAAGACCGTCATACGTACGTACAGTGAGATGGGTATATAATCGCACACCTTGCGTTGAAGTTAAGCCGTCGTTATAAACGTTGCAAGGTTTAAAATGGAATTCTTCACCTGGAGTTTCTATACTATGACTGCTATTGTGTTTTATTCTCTTTATTTTTATAACCGAATAGACGTGTTCAACTTGGGTTTTCAAAGGTCCTGAAAAAATTTAATTAAAATTGTCAGAATGAGATTTACGAAAAAAAAAAAATGTTTATAAAAGAAAATATATTTTACCAAGAAAAGATTTTAATACAAACATATTTTATGCGTTCTAATGAATAAAGAAAGAAAAAATAATATTATATTTAGGGCTTGTATATAATAATAATTGTTTAGGTCTCGTATGCCTTCATAAAACAATAAAACACAATACAGAAATTATATTTATTAGATGGATATTTTTTTAAGTCAACATTTCAAATAAAACAACACGCATATATATATTTTTTTTAATCATAATAAAATGGTCGAAATGAAAGTTATAAAAATCAAAATTTAAATAATTATTTTAATAAAAAAATATCTATAGAAAAATATATAGTACAATATAATAATTAAAAAAACTTTTAACTCCAAATGTTTGTATTTTCGTTTGAATATTTATAGTTGCAGTAATACCTATACATTTTGATTTCAAATTAATTTGGAATGATGTCAATAATAATGCTGTTTCTATATTTAGAAGTGAAGGAAAAGAGAATAGGAATTTTTAACTAGCAGCATGATGTAAAATAAAAAAAAAATTGATAAATTAGTATAAGTCACATTTATTTACGTAATACGCAGATAATATATTTGTATTCAAGTTGAGGTATTTTAATTTTTGTTTTTGAAGGTTTCTACGTGCCATTATTTGACTAACCTTTCGTATATTATATATTATTATTATGTAAACTGTTACAACATTATATAATTTATATACTTAAATTATTATGACTTTGGTGTTACTGCATATTTTAGTATAATATACAAATTATAAATACACTATATTATAATTTATAATCAAGCCACTCGAATACAAAGGGACGTAATTTTCATATCGTTATTACTAATCTACGAAATAATATTATAATATAATTTTAAATTCGTATTCTGTGAATACAATAAATTATCATATTATGGTCAGTATTCGCAGTATTAATTTTATATAAATGTATGGAGAACAAAATTATGGCTTTAAAAGGCACTGATTGATGAGAATGGACGAATTGATGTGTTATAATAATTATTTTTCATCATCATATGCCTATATATCTTCATTATACTGCCTAACGCGTATTTCCGTAAAGTTTTCGTTTTATATTCGTTTATTATAATATGTATAATCTATGTAGTATAATATTCAGATACAAAACCACTCTACACATATAGGTTAACCTACCTATATGGTAATAACATATATATATAATATACGGCACCGCATTGTACGCGAGCGTGTATAATGTATTATATTGCAGGATTCGAGAAACCAACAATGGACCTTGCGTGCGTTCGTAACCAACGGCGGGCGTGTGGAGGTAGAGAGATTTAAATGGACGGCGATCGTTTTGAAGGGTTTTAGCGAAATTTCGGTCGATTTACTAGCGGAGAGCGTGGCTGCTACAGTTTTTCTAGATTCGCGGACGTTGAATAATATCATACCTGGCACCCGGAGCTCGAGGACCCATTGTACTGTTGGACCGTTGATGTATGCCAGTAATTACACAGGTCTACGACGGAAATGCTACTAAGTACTAACCTTATCTCTGGATTTACCGACCGCGCGCTGCCTTTCATCATTATATATATATATATATAGGAAACCGACACGTGACGTTTCGACTAAACTATAATTCGTATATATAGGGTATCTAATACAAAACTTTGAAGAACAGCGAGTTTTCAACATATTATTAAGTGTTATTATATGTATACTTTATATTTTAAAGTTTCGCATAAAATAAACATGATTTGTGTGTGTATATACAGAATGATTCACCGAGGATGTTCACTCTATTTTTCTTCAATAACGATTGGTATTACTTAGAAGTATTCTATGAAAATACAAATTTCTATCAAAATTTATAATTTGTAAAATGAACCAAATATTTAAATTCTAGATTCAATATTATATGTATTTTATATTTCTGTAAAACTATTTAAAGGACTATGTTTTTTGTATAAACATTTTTAATTAGGTAACATTTCAAAATTATTATCAAAACATCGTTTGAAAATGTATTCATAAGTTTGTATCACCACGGTACACTTCTAAGTAGTGCAAAAAAATCTCAGGAATTTTAAAATATGATCTTTTAACATACCTAAAAATTCTGAAAATCAGAATTTCAATAAATCTATTATTAAATGCAAAAATCGATTTGATCATAATAATTGAATCACTCTGTATAATATATAAGCAATGGAATGCGATCAGTATCTTTTTTTTTTAATTTTTACCGCTGAATCGTCGTATATTATATATTTCTTAATGTATAAATATATTATACATATATATAGAAAAAATATGTACAATACCTATATATTCGTCTACAGTCTACACTATACTATATTATATTACAATGCACATCGATGTAAACGAATATAATATCATATTCATATTTATTGTAGTATATAAATTGAGAAAGGTGGTATTGTAGTTTACATAAACATAAACAAATCCAAAATTGAGTATTTTTTATATGTCGCTAGTATGCATACCGATATCTATTGATTTTATCTACTCATCTACTAGTTAATACATTAAATTTATTCTAATATATAATTATTAATTACCTTTTTTATTATGGTATCGTGGACTGGAGGAGGAACTATACGGTGCCAGTACTTCTCCTAGTTATTAATTACCTAATACATACAAAATTTTTGTAAGAATTATCCGGAGATATTAAATCAATATTATTTTTTACAAATGTATTGATTGTCAAAATCTAATTTGATGGTGTCGCCACGTACGTGATGTTGGCACCCCGACTGGCTGATCGTTTCCAAATCTGTCTCATTCTTTTGTAACGAATTCGCAACAATTTGCAACGTTGATAAAAAATTTGCATCACATTTTTTACTAGCACAAAGCAAAATTTAGTTTGGGGTGTCAACTACTTCTATTGTTTGCTAGGTCAAAAGTTAAAAAATTATAAATAAAGTTCCACATTAATTGTTCTTACAGTAATTTAAAAATATAGAAACTACATAGGCAGATTTTTTTTTTATACATACATTTAAGTTAACATTTTTATGAAATATATAAATATCTAACATAAATAGTTATATTGTCAATGTCGTAATTTAAAACTTACAACTTTTCAACTTCTGGGTAATTTTCAACCTTTCAATCGTCATTGAAAATTAAACTTTGGATATCAAAGTGACAAAAAATTATATGTGATTTTGTAATAGGTGATTACATTTTCACCTCTCCCTCCCAGCTCCCTTAACAATAATCTATTATATACCTATACCTATGTATACTGGTAGTAGATATATCTTTTGATAATAAAATGAGACTAATGAGAGGAAAAATTATTCTAGAATATTTATTTGCTGATAAAATTTTAAGAGGTTGAGTTTTAATTAAGTATAGGTTAATTTTATAGCTAGAGTTTTCGTAATTAGAGAAAATTATAAAAATTATTGTGTTAAATAGGT
The DNA here is from genome assembly GCA_009835225.1 of Aphis craccivora. Lineage (NCBI taxonomy): Eukaryota > Metazoa > Arthropoda > Insecta > Hemiptera > Aphididae > Aphis > Aphis craccivora. The sequence continues at coordinate 15,917 of VUJU01000758.1, read as the reverse complement.
CGGTAGTGGCTCATATTTATTCTACATTATTATTTATTAACATCAAAATCTAAATTTCTTTTTAAAAATCTAACCTTCGGTAGCAGCGATGATATCTATGGCCTACCTTGACCATTGTCAGTATCAACAATTTATCGACTCCGTAAACAATGATTTTTTTTAATGTTTTGTAAAATTCTAACAATGAAAGGAACATCCAAAAGTACATACATTGAACGTTTATATTTATTGAAAAATATTTTTCCAGAGATAGATGGAATAACTGATGGTAAGTTAATAGATTCTAGATGTAATGTTCTTCATTTAATCACAAAAAACTGATGAACAACGCATCTTAAGCTACAGAAAATAAGCTGTGTTCTAATGACAAATGCAAAAATACTAACATCTCAAAATATAGTTCAACAATTATTTTAAGACATATTGAAGGATTTGGAAATTTGGAAAACATTGTAAACATTTTACAAATTAATTACAAGATACAAAAATGTTAATATATTTACCTTGAGTTTTTTACTTTACATCGTTGATGAAAACCTGTTAGTGGAAATTTTTCATTCTTAGTAAAGATGTCAGTTTCGATAAACAAATGATCATTGAGAGTTCTTTCTGTCGTTACTTTTCCATTGCATAAATTCGATGTACAGTCACTAGTAATTTGAGCAATGTAATCATCCAATGATTTTACCAAACTTCCAAATATGTCAATATGTCTTAAAATAATTGTTGCACTATATTTTGTAATGTTAGTACTTGCAAATTCGTTACAAAAAAATGAGACCGATTTGGAACCGATCTGACAAAGTCGGGGTGCCAACTTCACGTACTTGGTGTCGCCTCCGTATAATATTTTATCATTAAACAGAATAATAATAAAATCGTGAAATGTGTTCGTAATGATAACATTTTTATTATTATTACCAAACCCAATCTCGGCATCTGACGGGATTTAGTGTCTATATATGCGCAACTGTCAATAAATGTTCATGTTTCAAGGCTTTTATAAGTTCAAACGCATCACGTTCATAAAACATATCATTGAACTCTGATATTGAAAGATGAACATGATATCGATTGAAAAAAACCCTTTCGCTTTCGTTGTGTATGATTTTATATAAATCTATGTTAAGTATGCGATTTTAGCAAAAGCGAGTACAAAGAATATACTGAGTGGGTTTCTGTACGATAATTTTATTTTAGAAAACATAGGCGTTTGAAAAAAAAAAGTAAACGATTTCCAGTTGATATCGATGATGATAAAAACCATGGAAATCATTTATCATTTAAAGTATCTTTTCATATAGAAAAAATGAAAAAATAAAAAATTGAAAAACAATTTTATCCAGATCTTTATTATATTCTAGAGGGTGAAAATCATCTCGTATATAATATTAACATGGGCAATAATATTTATATTCGTGTCAAAATAAAAGGGATTTTCGCAGGCCAACCAAATGTTATTATCGTCATCGAAAACCGCACCACCGCGTGCCGACGGCTATCCATCAATATTATATATTATTGACCACGGCAAAATGTACCGTGAATGTATAATAATAATAACATATATAGACAACATATACATAAAGGTACTGACATTATACACGTACATAGCTTTATACATATATCGCTGTCTTGCTCGCTGCTGCTGGCCATTTCGGGGATGCACTTAAAAAACATGAAAAATTACTCCACTTCGTTCCGAGCAGGGATTTTTTTTCCGCCCCCTCCCAAGGCCGCGGGCTACGTGCGTACGATATATATATTTAATATTTAGGTAATATAATCGTGTCTAGAACTATGTATATATGAACTATACCTATATGTATACAAATAATATAAGTATAATATAATAATATGTGTTATTGTATATATAATATATATATATATGTATTATGTATAACATAAAGGTGTATTCGCAGAGGACAGGGAGAGACGAAACTTTCTGCCAGATTTTTTGTAGGACGATGTTGATGTCTAATGCCATGGATTTTATTTCTAATTTTCATGTTCAACTTTTTATATTATTATGTTACCTTGAATAATAGAACGGAAGTATAGAAGTTCGATAGTTTAAAATTAAATAAATTAACATTTTATTTTATAATTGTCTTGTGTACCTACATAAAAAATAAAAATATTGTGTTGATAATGCTTTCTGAAAAGAAAAGATTTTCAAAAATTCATAAATATTTACTATATTTAGTACATTTGATTTGTATTAGCTGAAATCGATAATTATTTTCAGGTAAAATGCAAAACAAGAAAAAAAAATTCCTACAAGACTTAACTATTTTAAAGTGTGACCTAAGCTGTACGACCATTACCCGTGTAGTTTATGTAGAGGGACAAAGTTGTTTCGATTGTACATCCTAAACGCGTTAGAGTTGTTGATTGGAACCCGATCTATCCTTTTGCACCATTAATCATAACCAACGAGTTAGTTTGTTGTATGACGTATCATAGATGACAATGCATTTGAACTAATTTTAAAGAAACAAGTAACGAATGGCGGATAAAGGTAAAAGAAGAGCACGAACGTTTTATCGAAGAATTTTTTTTATTACAATCCACTTCAGTTATGGACCGAAAATGCTATTATACATTTAAGCGTAGGAAGCGTTTACCATTATATTATATGGTCTGTTATTATGGTGCCTGCAGCGGTATTTGCTGTTAAACGAATAAGAAGACATTTCTAGTTCTACGACGGTTGAATCGCAAGCTTTGATAAGCACAAAGACCAATCCAATTCGCTTTTAAGCGTGTTTATAGGTTCATGTATTATGTTATACGGAATAGTGTTCGGAAAATCGCATTTCATCAAATCGAAGAGCGAATTATTATCGCCAAATCCCGTGGAGTGCTGCAATATCCGACAAAAACACGGAAACGGTGAGATGTCCGTTCTTGTACGCACCTCGGCGTGTTGCAGCAGCCTATATCTGTATATACATATATAGCACACTAGGCGTGACCATTATTACTCGGTGACCAGCATCAGTGGCGAAGACGCGTTATATACTATCATCCGTGTAGGCGAGGAAGTAGACTCGCCGTTATATCAAAATGTTATATTACCTATTATTTACGTGTCGTTTAGTTTTTGCGTGACCGGTGGTGGCGAGCGCAGTATAGTACTTATACACAGATACCGCGCGGGTAGCAGGTCCGAGAGATTCGCGACTCGGCGTCATTGTTCGAGCCGCGTCCTTATATACATAATATTATAATGTTTGCGATCGATAACCGCTGCAAATCGCAATGACGATAATAACGAAAATAATGATAAACGGCAACGACGCATAGCTGCGTATAGGTTCGAACGCCTTTTTATACATTATTAGTTATAATATGTCGGTGCGCAACAATAATATTATTATATAATTTATGCGCTGCTGTTCACCGCCGCAACTCCATTATTTTTCTACATACGACATCGTTATTCTGTATGTAATATACTTTTATTATCATCACGGTACGTTGACGTTCTCCCGTAACGATTTCAAACGTGCACGCGCCCGTCCCGCCGCCCACGAGATTTTCCCGTGAGCACAATATAGAGTGCACAGTGTACACGGTGGAGTTAGCTGCCTCCTCAGTCCCCCATACGATATATTACGCCTTCCGAGATTTTCCGACAAAGTACTTTCTATTTTTTTTCAAAAATATTTTCAACATAGGATTAAAATACAAATGTACCTACTAAAGGAATATCATACTATTATATAGATTTTTTAACGATAAAACCGCAGCTTCCCATTATAGTATATATATTATGAGCTTTGTAGAGCCGTAGAACGTTTACCGATATTACTTATTAGATAGTTGTATATAGGTGCTGTTAGATAATCATTATCATAGAATATATTGCGGGGCACTGCAAAGCAACATCTCTCAGTCAGCTACTGAACACCATATTTTGGAAAACAACGATTTTGTTTTATTTGTTGTAACTCAAAAAGAAATACACTTATAAGGACTAGACGTTCTCGAAATGTTTTAGATATGACATGATTTTAACAGTTTGTTTTAGTGTTTTTTTTATAGACGTTTTAAGTGTTCTATTTTTATTTTCAAATTAGCTGTTATGATTTATAGATAGGTTGTTAACATTGATTTTTTACTATATTTCAAACCACTTTTGGTGGTCAAAGTATGGAAAATTCTTAAAATTTGAAATCGATTTCAAACTAGTTGGCAGTAAGAAATGAAATGAAATATCGAAACGCAATGTATTCTGAAATACTCTTACCACTACACAGGCCATTGTGTCTGGGTGGGACAAAAACTGTTTGATCCGCCACGGCGGACGTGGAGACAAATTCTGGTAACGACCACGTTTTCTTCGGACTGACTGACCGGCGAATGGTGGTGATTGTTAATGGTTACCCAACGTTAGTTACAGACGCTGACCATATATTATATGGTTTACGTTACTACCGGGCGAGTAATAGCGATATTTTTTGTAGGTCATTTTCTTAATGGGATACATTGATTGCTGTGCTACCCGATTCTCAACAATTCCTCTGACACTATCACCGATGGAAAATATATTGCACACAGTGAATTTTCAAGTGGTTAACGCCGATTACACGTCTTGGAAATAAAATGTATTACACCTATTATTATTCTGTTTTTATTTTTAAATCGAATTTATAATTTTATTTTTATTATTTATTATTTGGTAGGTATATATTAATTAAATTTATACTCGTAATAATTATGTATCATCGAATTTAATTTGTTGGGACTAAGTATAAAAAATAATTATGCTACCCAACAACCTGATACATATTTGAATGCTCAAAAACTAAAAATAACACCGTGGTAATATGTGGTGTACTATTTTTACTTAGTATAATATTTAGTAATCTAATATTTGAATAAATATTTGTTGTTAAATGATATCAAATCCTTAAAACACATACCTTTTAAATTTAAGTGAACATAAGAGATAAAATAAAAGGAAACGATCTTAGTTCTTACCTTCTTTATTTTTTTGATATTTTAATTCTGAGGTGATTATCACACAAATTTGATTATGGCCATTGGACTTAAATGTATAAGATATATTGCAGTTTAAATACGCTCATATATAGGTAAGTCGATCCAAAATTAAGACATCGAAAAACACCACCTACAATAAACCACAAAAAAATGTTGTTACCTTTCATTTCAATACTATAGGTAAATTCACTCTAATAATAACGCTGTTAAATGATGACACTATAAGTGGGAATTGCTATAAACGTATATTTGCGGGTCAGACATCCTCTTGAACAACACAACAACATTATAATATATTTAAGCAACGTCGCACTGCACATATCCCGTAAGCCCTCGAAGGGATTGACTTGTATGTTTCATATTATTACCTACCTGTCGTATAAGTACATATAAAGTAGGGTGATTGCATTCATAATTTTCAATTATTCGGATGTTCACGTCCACACGTGTCTTCTATGTAGTATTATAATACATATTAGAATATTTAATACTACCTATGTTTATAGTATAAAGTGCTGTAGGTACGTATATTAGGTACGCTCGCGATTCGCCTCTCGCGTCGATCTTCTGATCGGTAAATTAGTTACTTCCTACGTTTGTTCGTTTACCGTTCGAAATAAGCATATACTCTATTATGTTTATGCTTTTTGTTTCACTTTTTTTTTATTCGAGTATTGTTATCTGCGTCTTCCCCTTTGGCGATTTTTCCCATTTCTACGATAGACTATGTAATTATTTACTATAGGAATTAATTAAAATCCGAATTAATCGCTGTAATTACACATATTACGCATATTATGCAGTCGATTGATACAGGAGATAAAAATATAATAAATAATTAACTGTTTACTATGGTGGATTTCAGTTTTCGAATACTCACATAATATTATTATCTATTTCATATTATAAAACGTATAATATATATACCGACATGTGTATGTCGAATTCGTGTTCATGTAATAATTATATAGGTACCTACGTTGGTACGAAAGTAGAATAATATCATGAAAGCTATGTATTTACATATACTTAAGATTCAATTTCGCGTTGGTCTTAAATATTTCTGTGTGACATGGTCGACAAATTATACATCATTGTCGTACAAAACAATGTTAAAAAAATAATAATAAATAAAAATATAAACCATTGAAATAAGGTCTTATATAATCCGAGAACAAAGCTGAGCAATAGCAATTTTCGACAATAAAATAAAAGTTATAAACAGAAATTTTAGTAATAATAATATTTATAATGCACGTAGGTGTTCGATAATTATTCTCCGTTCGTCCGTCAGTATAATAATACCTACTCAGATAACAATATTTTCGTCATTAGCTAGACAAAAAAGAAAACCGTTGTCCGTCATTTGTATACATTATATTATATATTAAAAATTATAATATACATATATAAACAATATAGCAACGACGATGACGACGACGACAAATCCTTGGGCGTGATTCACACCGAAGGTTAATTCAATTATTACTATATTATAATATTTTACTAGGTATGATAATAATTTTATCGTTGTTATATTATTAATATTATTCGGCTGTAGAGATTTACACGTTATCAAAGCGACATTTGACGCTCGCGAGGACGGTTTGATTTGCATCATTATTTATGTATTTACTTTATTCTTATTGCAAAATGGGCCGTGGCCCAAAATACATTTAATTTATAACTTATAAATATATAACATATTAAACAATATAAAAAGACAGATGTATAATCCACATAAAATTAATTAAGAAAAGATAGATCCTCGTTCGGAAATGCTTATCATCTTACAAATTGGCCGGTTATACGGTAGTACCTAAAGTTATAGTTATAGTGGTACAAAGTGGTTAAGCGGAATGGATATAAAGATATTACTGCTGGCCACTGGAAGTACACGCGGAAAAAAAAACTATATGGTTTATAAATACCATTTAAATGTTATCCAACAATAACCAAGTTTAATGTTAGGTACTCTCATTAAATTGTTAAAACTAAATTGGGAGTGTTTTTTAAGTTAAATTGAAATTTCTACAAATATTCGGCCAATTATATAAACACTCTAAGTTATCCCAACTTATACTTAATTTTAATTATACAGAAATACATTGTATTTCCAACAGAATAGGACATTATTTAAATTAAATTTTATTTAGATACAATTGTATACGAATAAATTATTATTTAAATAGATTTTTCAAAATTATTCGAATAAATATAAATTGAATAATTTCCATAACTAATTATCCCAATAAAAATGTACGAGTACTCGTTAATTTTATTTCATTAAACTTGGTTAATAATTTATTAATTTGAAAAAGCGTAATTATTAAAAATAATAGTTGGCATTGTATTTTAAATTACACGATTGGAAGTTTTATTTTATTTCAAATAAATGCAAAAATATTATAATTTAATGCTAAGCAAATAAAAAATTTTACATATAGAGTCTTAGAAAAAAGTAAACAATTAGATTACTACAGTAAAATAAATAGTAGTACCTATAATTAAAAACAAAAATGAAAAAAATAAACAAGTATTATAAGCTATAGTAACTTTTTATAATCATAATTTGAATACTAACAAGTAACATTATATTATTTATTATCTACTAAATTTTTCAATTGGATAAAAAAAAAAAAAAAAAAAAAAAGAAACACTTACTTCAAACATATCATATGAAAAATTGTTTTACATTTTAGTAAATTGGTCATGGTTACATAGCAAAATAATCTTTCAATAGAACCTGTTAACAACACTGGTGTATTATAACGTATAAAAATACTTCTTTGATTGGTGGATATTACTGTTTTTTAGTTTATAGAGTACCAGTACATTTGAAAAAACCACTTATCTATTTTAAGGTTATAGTATAATAGATACCATAAGATTATATTAATATTTCTTATAGATACATGGCACATGTCCCATTTATCAATATATTTTTGTTTATATTATAGAACTTAACATACATTTTTATTAGAATAATCGTAAAAAAATTATTTGAATAATTATCTAGATAACATTTTTCCCAACATTATTATAAGATAATGGTAACAATATAATAAACAATACAATATCCTCATATCGTTTCTAGTAACCATTACAGAATAATTGTAAATTGTATAAAACGATCAGGATGTATGAGCTAGTTTATAATATAATATATATATACAAATAAATGAATAAATAAAAGGAAGACAAAATATAATAAATAAAATATCTAATAAATTTCAATGTTAATAAAATATTTACAATAGGTATATAAGTAAAACAGAATTATTAAATATAAATAAATAAATTATATCAAAATAATATATTAAATAACAATGTTGTAAAAATTATACAATATTATTTTTAGGTATAAGATAAAACTCGAGTTTTGAAACCCTTCAATACATTTATGTAAGAGAACCTTGTTCACGGTAACTCGCCTCTATCAATTAAAGTCTGTAATCTCAATTTGCTCAATAGAGATTTATAATCACGAAGTTATTGATCACTTCACAACAGATAGAGATAGGTAGTAAAACTTAAAAACTTGCATTGTGCCATTCCAAGCTGATTCCTATCACTTGAAGTATGATGGGATAATGATACCCAACTCCACAGTCCATCCAATGCGTGTATACTGTATAGTAAGCACAGTAACGAAGTTAATAACGATGTCGACAACTTTATAATTCATTATGTTTATGACAAGTTCATTTCAGAAATCCGAATGATTTTTAGATCCTTAAAGCATATAATGTTTCATATAATATATAATATGAGTGTGCAAAAACTCAAACGCGACAACCAACTATCGTAGATCGTTGACCGTATTACTTTCATTATCAGTTATGTAAACATTGTAGGTAAACACGAAATTAAAATACATATTATATATGACTCTCGAATGTATATTGTACTGTGCACACATATAATTATCTCGCGTACACACAAAACGATGACAGAAAATCCGTCGAAACGCAATGCTATTATATTAAAGAGTTGTACTCGAGCGTATTATATGGATAAACGGCATTCGGTTTTTAGCGCTTATAAAACAGTACCGTTCTTCAGTGAGATGACATTATTATTATTTCATATTATACGGCGATTGTGGCGTATCGCCCTAACGAGGACGCGTCACTTCCGCGGTATAATATTCTACTGCACTACTTATTATGTACCATAATTGTACCCAGACTGTAAGCGTACGACAATAATTATAATGATTTTGCAAGTTATCAAATGGCATAATATTATTTCTGACCGTTTACCTACATAATTCTACAAAACGATGTATGGTGCTCACTGCTCATTAATATACGTTGCGATGACCATGGTTGAGGTCGAAAACGCTAAGTATGTATTAAACAGCGATCCGCATGGTTTGTCCGACTACACCATAGTTTTACAAATCGATTTTTGTGTTTCTTAAAAAGAATAAATATTTTTAAATAGTTTATAAACGTAAATGGCATTTTTTTTCTTATCGTATTGGTTTATCATAGGTATTTTAAATTGTTTACAACGATAAACTGTTATAATATAATACGACCAATTGCCGTACGTTATATATCTTTTATAATACGACGATTCCACTACGGCAAAACAATTCGCATTTCAAACAATATTAATATGATGAGTGCTATTCGATTAATATATTTTTTTTAAACGCCAAAACTTGGAAAAATTATAGTGCTGTTGCCGGTAATGTCCCCTCCCCCCGTGCAATTATACACTTATAATGTACGTGCAATACCTATGTGTAGCTGCAACAGAATATTTGCGAATACAAAATCGAAAAACGAACAAATATTGACCGAAAACCGTTTTGTAACAATAATTATCGCACGTTCGCAGAAACACCTATACTATATAAGCATATTATTTTCGTTTTGCTTGTTTGTTTTCGTTTAGCGGCACCCTCGCGGGTGACATTGTCCTAGATTTCGCGCATTCCACGCGCCGAAGAAAAGCCCACTTGGAATAGTATCCATGTAATAATCGTGACGGTTAGGCGCGCGGCGGCGGTAATGGTTGTCTTACGGCCCGACGACGGTGGGCGAATCTGACTAATTACCGGGCATTAGTCATCTCTGATACGTTTTCTCCGCGTCTTTTTCGTTTATTGTAATTAACCGCGCGCGCAGTTGTGACGGCCTCGGGGGGCTATTCGGTCTCCGGTGCGGCCGGCTCGACCGAATCAGACCAATAATTAACGCTAATTATTGGTCAGGGCAATCTTTTGTTTTTTCTTAAATATATATATATATATTATATATATATATTATAGGTACACACACGTTTTACTATCTTAGTATATCGTATTGTGTATACGTTTGTGTTGTACCCACAATCCTCCTCAGTGCTCACCGCCCTTGTACACGCTGTAACCTAACAGAGTACACGATACATTGTACTATTATACAGGTGGATTATACTGTCGAAGTCATCATAATGTGGTGCGCAAGCCGAGGCGGTGACGTCGCGTGTGTACGTCCCGTTATTTAAACGTCCGGTTTTTCGCCGCTCGGTCCCCGGGAAAACCACTGAGACACGACAATTTCCCGTTTTCAGAAACTATTTTAAGTCAAAAGATTCCTGAAAATCGATTTTCATTTATGTACCATTTTTTACTACTTATTGTTATCATATTAATATATTTTACTGCGGGAAACCTTGTTTTCCGATTTTTGCACCCTTATGGCGCACCGGATAACGGCATAAGTTCTGACGGACGACTGCAAATGACGGTACTTAATATTTATCTATTAATATTTGAAAATCGTTGAATCATTTAGAAATCTGTTCTTATATGTACATTTATTTACTTGAGTTTGGAAGGTTATATAGGTATCTAGTACTAGACCTTTTTCGCTTACTATAAAGTTTAGGGTACTTACGTGCGTAGAAAACTAGTGTATAGCCGAGAGTTAATACCTTTAAAAATTATCGAGTTTTTTGATTCTAACAGAAAACTAGTATAATACTCGTATATGCCCTCGTTGTGGTACCTAAATAAAAAATGAATTTTTAAGAACGGGTTTGAGACTGATGATGCATCTTAGGGACTGGAAAGTGGTAGTCGTCAGACCGTGATTCGCGAATGATAAATCAACAACTGATGAAATATATTACTCTATACTATCATAATTTATATAGTATTATTGATAACAATGATACGGATAATATGTGACACTAAGCTCTGCTGTGGAATAAAGACCGGTGCAGGAGAGCCGTATAATAAATAATAATAAATATTATACCATCGTCAAATTATGATAATATATCAACTCCAAGATTTATATGCGTCTTGCTACCGCTAACTGCAATTTGTATTAAAATAAATAAAAAAAAAATATTAAATTAATATATTACCCGCGAAAGAAAAGCCAAAAACCACACAGCAAGTGAGGATAACAATTAATAACCGATAAAATATAATTATATAAATATGATGATAAATCATAATAATATAAGCCGATGTATTGTTATTGTATTGCACGTTTTATAAACGTGCCTACCTATTTTATTTTTAAAAACGTTTTTCGATTTTTAAAATTATTGTACTCATATATGATATTGTATTGTATTGTTACACATTGGGTATAAACGATATTATATCGAAGTATCGAACCGCGAAGACCGATATGGACCTGACATGCGTATGTTATTCGTGTTATTGTATAATATCATATATGACTATAATATAAATTTAAATGGTTTTTTATAGTTCGTTGCGGATGTTTTTTATTAACAATAATTATTATCTAACCGGTTGAAAAATTCCAATTGAAGAACACGTTCACCGTGCACATATTATATTTTCTGAAAAACTAATTAAAATTAAAATGGCCTTTTTCGGTTGATCATTTAAGCGCTATTTTTCTAAACAGGTGTTTCATACATCTATAATACGTATATTTAATATATAATATAGTCTACTATAAAAAATATTATAATAATAGTTATTGTTGCCGTTGTTCGGGCGATGGAAACTTTTAATGTTATACATATTAATTAATATATACGCCGCGTTGACCTACAATAATATATACAGTCGTACTAATTACAAAATATTTACACTTTAATAGCACACTGCACAAATTCGTGTATATACTTTATTATTGTGTACGTGTATATGTATATTAAACTTCAGCTCGATGCGTTTTTGGTTAATTAAAATCGCGTATACACGTGATATTACTCGGTTCACGTACATGTATAACAGCCGAGTTGATAATTATAGTCGTGTCATTTTAGTGCGCTGTATTATTACCCCGAAGCTAATTATTACGACACCAATAGTATAGTATAGTAGGTTCGTATACATCATACGTATAATAATATTATAACTACAATTCGATTCCAATTAGTATTTATATTTTTTAATGTATTTTACCGGCGCATGCGGCGGCGGCGGGTATGATATATATATACGTCGTTATACACATAATATACCTATAGGTCGATATTATATGCATTAAACATTTATACAATGTGTTCACGATAACGAGAAACACTCAATATTTTGACGTAGAGTTATTTAATTTAAAACATGATTTTACAATAATTGATAATTAAGATACTAAAACTTATGTAATATATAAAAATTATATATCATTTTGATATATATATATATAAAAAATAAAACAATAGTTGAGTACGCTATTGTTTTTGGTACCGGTATGTAATGTTTTTTTACAAGCAATCAATTTCCTAAGTTAATAAACCACGAAGTATAGTTACGTTTTAAATACCAGATATTATTCACATATTATTATGCAACCTGTGAAATTATTTTCATTAATCAACCATTTTTGATCTGAGTGAGATGGGTTTCTTGCTAATTTCCAAACAGTGAATATTTTAGCCTTTATGGTGTATAATTAAAACCACGTATTAAAAAAATATTATCCATAGTCTCCCTCCACTCAAAAAAGTCTGATTAATACAAGTCGTATCCATGCGAAAAAATTCAAAATGCAATTAGGGTTGATTATATAGGTATAAATAGTTATTTTTTATTTAGTATGATCAGGGATCACTAAAATGTACGAAAAATAAAAAAATATATAAAATTAATGTCTGATGGTGAAAACGTGTTAGGTTAGGTTCAACTGCATGTGCGCACACATAACTCAAGCACTTACCTAAAATCCAGTAGAAACATTTCAAACACATAATATACGTATATGTGTATTCTTCAGTATCTCGATGAACAAAAAAATCATGCTCACAAGTTACGATTGAACAACTCTACTCGGAGAGTTATAGTGAAAATACTGTTTATAAATAGCTAGGTATATACCTCGATATACCTATACTATATCTTGGTATACGGGCGTACGGTTTTACCTACGTATGTATATACTCATATATTGAATGTAATATAGTGTGCAGTAAGAGTTTCGTAATGGGGTGAAAATATAACTTACTCTGCTTTTGCGTCTGGAACACGTATTTGCGAGTATAGTTTGAAATGACTCACGCCAATCCGAGGCTGGTTCAAAAATTACGCTACGGATAAAACTCGAGTTCTCTTTACATATAATGTATATACGCATATAAATGTGTATGTGTATATAAAATATAGAAATAGAGAGTGAGAGAGTGAGAGAGAGAGAGAGAGAGAAGATGAGAAAAAGAGTGGGCGAGTAGGAGGAAATCCTTTCATTTCGTCAAACACGCCGTTCGTTCGCGTTTCCACGGTGGTTTTAAACGAATTTCCTCTCGCTCTGACGACGGCGGCGGTGGCGGCGTGTTAAACCGCTGTTGACTGCGGAATTCAATTTCAAGACTGAAACCGTCATTGTCGCCACCGCCGCCGCAGTGAGTTTTACGAACTGCAATCGTTCTTTGAAAAAATTATAAACAAGACATGCGTTCTCGCATAGTTTCCTGAGGTATTTATAATACTATGTGCTATATTTTCGAAACGCGAGCACCAATGATGTAATATTAATATAAATCGTTTGTACACACTGTCAATGTTATTGTAAGAAGTCGAACTCGCGACAACGTAGTAAACCATCATGTGATCGGTTCTTCGGCATAGCGATCCATGTCAAATCCTCCTCCTGGAAATCGCGTAAGCCGCGCGTCGTGAGCGGCAAACGTTTACCCCGAACACCTACGTCACTACATCATCTGCCGGAACACAATATAATGTGCTATAATATACATATATACATATACGTATTCGCCCCGAATCCCAACACTGCTGCTGCACGCGTGTTATAATATTCTGGAATGCTTCACGACGAAATGCACAAGGCGTATACGATTCATATGTATAGTCGTGGAATCCTCAGATTATAATATTTTAATAGTAAATGCACTATTGTACTAGCATAATAAAATATTATGTGTTATACGCGTGTACTCCACCGCAGCAGAATAATATGCACACCGACAGTATCCATCACATACCTACGACTGCTGTAGTACAGCAGTTTACGAGACGACGTTTTTATTACGGCCCCGACAATAGCACACGAGATATAAGTATATAATAATATAATATCTTATATTGTATCTAATTCCGCGTGTGTAATAATGTACAGAATCCCTCTACATACCCGTGTGTACTCATACCAGTCAAATCCGCATATAATGTGTAATATTATAATATAATGTATAGTACCTATATATGAGCATCACAGAGATCTAAATAATATTACGTTCTTTATATGTGGTGCAGTCCGCAGTATTTTTAAGTATTTACGACGTATCTACAACTCGTACCTGTATAATATTATCGCGACACACCACACGCGTCGTTTCATAATATTTTTATGCCAAATCTTATATATCTTCTCCTCCGCTCAGCCACGGTGGACTTCGACGCGCACAAACTGCACACGTCTCATTATTTCACGTTTTCTCCCATTATCCCGCGCGCGCAGCAGCTGCCGTTTGTCTCTCGGTCGTCATCTTTGGTGGTGCGCGCGCAGTTTTTTATTTCATTATCATCCCGTATACGCCTATTATATTATTATTATGTATAGTCGTCATTATTTCGGTTCACATTTGATTATTAACGCCACGGGCGCGGGCAACAATAAGCGTCGTCGTCGTCGTCGTCGTCGTCGATGTACAGGGTGTACGTGTATCCGCAGTCGACATACCTGACGTACTTAACGCGATGCTGATAATAATAATATGTATTCACGGGTAACACAGCAGTAATGGGTACCTACAGCGGGCGAAGAGTGCAGCAGTCGCCTAACATTCGAATGGGAAACGCCGAGGCTTATTATTATTATTATATACGTTTATTAATATTTTATTATTATCATCGTTGTCATTATTATTATTATTTTTTTTTTCAATCCACAGCTTCTCGTGTCCGCCTTGTGCGTGTGCGAGATGTGTCATTAAACCCGCGCGACCAGATATCGTCGCCATTGTCCGTCTTGTGCCGTGTCCGCTGTTGTTCGTCCGTCTATATAATACAACACATATAATATTATACGTACGACGTTTTTCCACCTCGCCTCGTCGACGCTACCGACGATTTTCCGACACGCTGCGCCACTCTAATAAGTACCTACCTATAATAATAATAATAATAATAATGACTGCAATATAATACGCGTGCACGATAATAATATAATATTTTGTCACATGTACAGAGCAATGTTATTAACAGCGGTGTCGTATATTTAACCAAACTATGACGTAGCGCGTACGTGCCGCTCGTGTTAGTGCGACTTTACGAGGCGTATATTATATATATGTGTATAGGTACACATCTGTGCGCAGATTTAATTAGGCGCTGTCGTCTGCGCGCGAGGCCAACGCACCGCGAAATCAACCGATTGTAAGACTATATAACGTCACATAGTAATACAATAATTATCGTTATATTATTGTGCGCATTCGACGAACGGGAATATTGTTATCAAAATAAT
>VUJU01000757.1:0-83834 GCA_009835225.1 Aphis craccivora | reverse complement strand
TATAATTATTATAGGTACGTACTCATATTTTTGATTATGTTTTCCAAATGCTCTTCTGATTCAAGTTCATGTACTTTGTCTCGAGGAAGTGAAGACGAAAACAGACCTATTTTGGCTTTTGTGCCAAACATAGCTTCATACGGACTTTGCTTTATATATTCGTGGTATGCTGTATTTTTTATAAATTGAACAAAATATAGACCATCCTTCCATTTATTCGTATTATTTTCGTAAATCCATGCTCTTAATAGGTTTTGAATATCTTGATTCGCTCTTTCTATTGAACCTTGTATTTGGCTATGGCGTGGTTTGCCATGCATTATTTTTACACCATCCCACATTAAACACAATTCTGTGATTATTTTATTCGCAAATTCCCTACCGTTATCAGAATGCAAAATATTTGGTGCCCCGAAAGTTAAAAATATGTGTAACAAATTATGGGCAACCTCTTCCGCAGTTTTAGATTTTAACGGCCGTAGTTGTATACATTTTGTCAAATGATCTTGATAATTTAAAATAAATTTATATTCTCCATCTTTACATGTTTACATATCAACAAGAACTATTTGGCACCGGGAATTTCACTCTGAACTTATTATAGGCTTCACAAAAATACCTTTTATAGGCGCTTTTTGTTTGACATTGAATGTATAAACTTAAATACAGCATAACAATTTCATATGTAATATTTTTATACTTACATTGTAATTCTTTAATCATCCGAGTACGTCCACCGTGACCAGTTTGAATGTGTGTTTGTTGAATAATATCAAATAATTCTTCATTTTTACATAATATTTTATATTTGTTTCTCCTGGTTTTAAAGGAACTATAAGCTTAGTACTTCCGATTATATTCAAAATATCATACCGCTTTAATCGTCGATAGTAATTACGTTGTTTATTAGATTTATCTTTTGAAATGTTCACTTCACTAATTAAAAATTTATATTTTTCAGCTGATAGAAAAAAATAATTATCATTTCTTTTTTTAGATATTAAATCATTAAATTTATTGTAAAATAATTCGCGCATGTTTTCCATTTTAAAAAAAAAAAAATCGCTTAAAATGTTATTTAAAATAAAAATATATAACTAGGTACGTTGAATGACAATACCACACTAAATTATAGCAAGACAGCATAACATGGAGGTTATTCAGATATAATAAGAGTAGTTGGGTAAGGCAATATAACACTTTATTGAAATTATCAACTTGTACAATACTTTAAACTGCATAGGTACTATATAGTATGTAACAAAACATTTTATCAAAGTTATCAATTTGTAATATACTTTATACAACATAGGTACTAAATAGTATAAGATACTGTTTTATAATTGTGACCCTTCCGGTTATTCCTAAATTAGATTAAATATTATCGGCATTACCAACATTCACCAATATCGTTGTATAAATGTCGACATTCACTAGTAAATGTTTACTAAGACCACAAATTTAATCAATAAGTCAACATTCACCAATGACTTAGGTGTAAGACAACATTAACCGGTGACTGTCAGCATTCACCAACTGCGGTCATTCACAGTAACATATTATCACGTTGCGTTGGGCACTGTAATAAATGTGTTTAATTTGAATTTAATTAAATGCCATTATAGTATATTATATTAAAAATAATTATGAACATTTTTTATCAGCCTTTCACAAGTACATTTCATATACATGCCTTTTGATATTTCTTTTAAAGTAATTCATTTTACTAATAATTTGATTTAATTTTGGTCAAAAACATTGCATTTATTTTTATTACCATTTAATTGTTATAATAATTAATAATATACCTACCCATTCAATTTATTTATTTTTTGAGTTTATATTACCTTAACGTCAAATAAATAGGTCCATAGTATAATTAATTAATATCTCAATATTAATCTATTTAATATATTATTAACAATATGAGCCAAATATAAAAAAAAAATCATAGTACACGGAAAATAGTAGTCCTCCACGGACCACAGATAATGTTTGTAAATAATAATAAAATTGATAAAATTGTTTTTCATTATAAAAATATGAAATTTCGTCCAAATTCAAACATAAAAGATGTATGTATACATGATAGTAATTTTTTTAAATATTTATAAAAAAAAAATGTGTAGGTATAAATAGCTCAAAAAGAATCAAAATATATTGTCAATTATACTATGTGAAGGTTAAGCTAACATAAACAACAGGTGAAAATGTTAAGTATTTAGTTGATTTAAAAATATTTGTTTTAAAATATAGCAAAAAAAAAAAAAAACGAAATTGATTTTTCTAAAAACCAATTGTGTGTATAAAGACTCGTTTTTCCTCATTTGTGTTGTTTATTATTACTTATTACTTTAAAAAATTCAGGAATATTTTAATTTTAACCTTTTTGAAATACAAAATCCAATTTGACATAAGAAACTATCCTTAAAAGTTATGATCAAAGCATTTTACTACTAATTATCATGTAAATAGATATCAATAGGTATGTAGATTGTAAAATCAATACCTACAATCTTTGCTCCGTTTAAAACTAAAAATATTGTCCATTAATACTATGTTATGTACCTATATTGCCTATACGATGCGCCATGTTGTAATTTTATCGTTTTTTATAATGATTTTACAAGATAATAGATCAGTTACAGAGAACTCGATTTTATTCACTTATCTTAGTATAATATATTATAAGTCTAATACAAAACACATATTATTATGATCCCTAGAGAATTCATTATTATTTGAGAGATTCCATCATTACCACCCAATCAACTGATAATACCATACTTAATAAATACTACAGTAAAATATTAAATATATTTATACTTGATACTTCTCACTTTCTCACATAAAACTGTATTTATAACAAAAATTAATTATATAAGTATATTTTCATGGAATATTTGGAGCGAAACCTATACGAAACTAAGAAATAATTATAGTGTAGATCAGATAATAAATGCCAGTCGTTAAAATTTACAGAATAATTAAATATTTTAATAATACGGTTTTAATAATTTCATATCACATTTTAATAGCAAACACTTAATAAATAATAATCATAAATGGTTAATATCAATATTTAAACATAAATGTATGGTTACAGTACATATACGAATGATCAGAATTTCTTATTT
Organism: Aphis craccivora; assembly: GCA_009835225.1. Lineage (NCBI taxonomy): Eukaryota > Metazoa > Arthropoda > Insecta > Hemiptera > Aphididae > Aphis > Aphis craccivora. The sequence continues at coordinate 80,697 of VUJU01000757.1, read as the reverse complement.
TAAAAATGTGAGATATTCATTAATTTCTATACAAGAACATAAAAACAATATATTTCAATTAGATACATTCCATTAAATTTAGTAGACCAATCAGTTTCGACCAACCAAAAACAAAATGTTATTTTTAATGTGTATGTAACTGATTTTTTTTAAAAAACAAAGGTTATAATACATTATTATACTATCAATAAATAACATAATAGGTATATTTGAAAAAAAAAAACTAGTTATTAAGAACTATGATCGATACAAGAATACAATAATATTTAAGACTTAAGAATATAACAGTCGTTTATGTATATTGTATATAACATAAATAATATAAAACTCAATACGTATCGATCAGTCGTATGTTTAATTTAATAATAATAACAATACAGTATTGTATGAAATCGATTATGAAGTAATACCGTGTTGGGTCCTCCGGTTTATTGGACGTACATAAACATAAAATTATCACGAAAAATGGTGTTGATAATTTACTGTATAAACTCACGAAATCATAATTACATTATAGCAGCGGTTCTCAAACTGTTTCGTTCACGGAGACCTTTGTTCCAAAAAAAAAAATAAATATTTTTTAAGTCCCAAAAATCAGGAATGTCTATTTGAGACAAAAATAATTTATAAATATAAAAATTTAACTAACATATTATAATATATTAATAATTTAAATTAAATTAATACAGATGTGCCCACGAAGACATAGAGTACAGATTGAGAACCGCTGCATTATAGCAATGTTCGAAAACAGCCGATGATATTTATGTATTTGTTTTTTTTTTTTTTTTGTGGCTTTTAAATAGTGTTTGAGCGTATAGTCCATTAGGGTCGCTGCTGCAATTTTATTCTCCGTGTTTAGTTATGAATTCTAATTTCTTCTTGTTGGCTGGCAAAAAATATTGGTTCATGTGTACGTTATTGGCGTATTGTCCGTTCAAGTTTCCTTTCGGGTAATAATTAGCCACTACGATTATCCGACCAGACCGACTGCACGCTTTTCCGATACCTAACTCTTTCGTGTTCGACCAAACAAGTTGTGTAAAAGGACCTATATATAATGTATTAATTTTAAATTAATAATTTATATCTTGATATTGATAATTTGTTGTTGCTATTTAAAACTATTTTCATGATTTGAAAAAAATATATGCCATAGATCAACGACACTGATTTACCCGAATTTATGTTGGCAGAGTACATTTTCGGATTCTTTCTTGGCTTATAAACTCTAGAAGAGGAATACCATTCACGAACCACGTCCTTCCCTGCGTTTCAGTTAAAAAAAATATAGTTTAGCAAATATATATTTTTCTCTAGTTTAAACTTAATGAGTTGCGTAAAAAATATTTACCCTCTATTTCTGTTGTAGTCGGTTTCCTGCAGAAAAGATTCTGTCCGTAATTGATTTTATTCTGATAAGCAAAAGTATCCGTATGAGCTAAATGATTAGCCCAGTTTTGCGCTTCTTCGCATAACTATAAAATCCAAAGAGTTTAATTGAAGAGGTATAATAAATCGATATTGTAGTAAGTACAACATAAATATTTGGTGATTTGTTTTCATCTCAATATAATAATCAAGAACTTTGTTAAAAATGTATAGATTATTCTTAGACATAATATTATAATCCTAAATCATTTAATATGCTTTGATAAAATTATCAGTCTTTTGAACATCTACTACAATATAGGTTCCCTATTGTTCATAAAAAAAATAACATAATATTATTGGTTTTAACCACTTAAAAGTTCTATAAGTCATAACCATTAACCATTAACCGTTATAAAGTCGTGAAGATTGTCTTTCCACAAGATAGGTACCTAATAATTGATGTTTGCAGTTATTATAATTTTTATAACGTCTAAATTAAACTATTTATATTTTGAACAGCCGTGTAGTCACCGTTTTTAATTTCGATTTACCTTTTTAGGGCGTGTTCTAGTAGAAAACCATGGTGCGTGTGGAATTAAATCACATTTAAGCGAATTAAATTATAACAAAACGGATTTCCATGAAACGAGATAGCAAATTGAACCGCGCTTACGTTAAAATATAATAATAACAGTGATAAGTACAATTCTCGACCATGGTTGCACGAGTATATATACGATGGATAACAATTTAAATATTTATTTTTTCAATTACATTAATTACATTATCTTTAGAAGGAATAATATTATATTATATAAATGTATATTATATTTTTAATTTAATTAAGTACTTAATATATAATTGTCGTGTTCTTAAATTGTAATGTATGTTAATCTCTATATTATTATTATGGTATATAATTATGATTTAACATAAAAATAATAATTTAAGTTTTGAGACAAATTATTATATTTTCATAACACTGTATAAATAACAAATATTCCTTTTAACTAAAATTAATAAAATCAAATGTACTATGAGTCAGTATCGGGTATCCTATAAAATAGAAAAAAATAATTTGTTTTATGTACCTACTTATAAACCATTGAACTGAGTTTGATGCTTTTAATAATAACACCACTATGTATTACTATAGGATTAAGGCATTCAAAACATTATTTTTCTTTTTCAACTTAATGAATCATAACAAAATATTTTAAAGATTATGTAAATTAAAAATATATTAGATTTTAAAATATTTTCAGTGTATTTAGATTGAAAAATTATGTTGTTTTATTTGTTTGTAAACATTTACGTATCTATTTTATTTTATAATCTACCCTCAATATTACGACTCACGTGTGAACTCAAGACTAATTCGGTTGATCTATGAAAGTGTCTGTAGAAATTGTGCCAAAACAAACAGTTTTTAACGAAATCACTGGGCGTCCAGTAGTTGACAAACTTGTGGTCCCTGTTGCTCCGGATCTTGTTCCCGAGTACCTTCATAAAACGAAAACAATTATTATATTGCATATTACATATACTAGCAAACAGAGGATCGACAGTGAGGTGTTTGTGGTGAGTTATATATCTTACACGTTAATTTATATTTTATAAATAGAGGTCTCCACGTTTTTTTTTTTTACCGTGATTGCTTTCAGTCATGAACATTATACCCTTAAGGTCAGTGTATAATATATTACAATAATAATAATAATAATTATATAATATGATGATAATAATATTCAGAGTATAATATATATTACAATACATATATATGTATAATGTATATATACAATATACATATATGCGTAGGTAGTTTTAATCGCTGAGGACCTTGCACCGCGCGTGATTTATGGGGACGGTGTGGCGCCGTCATGCACCCCAATCCACTGCACCTCGTAACAGCTGAATAATAATATTAAAGGTAAGGAGATTATACGGAAAAATAGATAAGGACGAACGTCAAGCCGATAAAATTACGGCACGCTATTTCGACCAGTCGTTCACTATCGGTTGGACGAGTTAACGGGACGTCGTGCTAAAAACGAATAAACCTAAATCGTCTTTAGCTCAGTAGAATACAATAATAGTATGGTATACTTGTGCAGCTCTCAGAGGTATAATAATACAAAACAAAAAGCATTGGAACGTTTTTGGGTACCTATTCAATGCATTGTTAACAATAGCCAATGAATACATCATTGATCTGCATATATAATTTTATAGTTAAAATAAATGTGATCCAGAAACACTTTTCTCGGTAGTTCTAAATGAAAAATTAAATTTTGGTATTGATTGCAATAAGCAACGATCGATAAAAGAGTACTATGAATAGAATATACTCGGTAATTGCAAGTACCTTCGTTCAAAAGAGGCACAGCTCAACGCAAAACGTTTTGATAAAAAGTGTCGTTTGATATATTAATATTATGACGTTTAAAGTTAACGTTTATATTCTATGAAAACGATTATAAGGTTTCTGCCTTCAAATTTTCTATTTTTAACTTTTCGTTTTAAGTAAAATGATAATAGTTCTTAACGATTTTTTTTCATTTCAATAAAAATAGGTCTTTAAAACTTAGGATTAAAATAATTTTTGATTTTACATTTTTCTTTGATATTTTGTATATTGTTGCGACGTTTCCAAAACGGAGGGTTGAATAATACTTAATAACTCGAGCCATACAACAACGATAGTATTATAGCATTCATTTATGCATACTAAAAACATCCACTAAACTACTAAAGTATCCACCAATAATATTGTGTTCCAGGTACTATACAAATAGATGGCTCCTCTATGTCGTGAGACCTTGAATTTTTCGCACTTCTTTTACAGCAAACGAAAAAGTTGGTTATAATAACAACAAATAAAGTATACGTAATATAATATATAACTACACGTACCTATTATATTATATTATCCATTTGTGCACGCGATCCCGGCGCAGTGCACGACGCTTTACACGAGCTCGAGCGCGTGGGCTATAATATTATCATAGTCGACGTGTTAATTTTTCGTATTTTTTTCTTATCTAAAACTACTTTGTAATACCACGCGTATTGTTATTATTATTAGTGTACTGATTAAATAGGATTATCGTGTTTTTTTTTTTTTTTATATACTCAAATAGATCGTGTTTTATTTTGAAATATGTATTATACTCTTGACGCTTCATTTTAGTGTGTATTTTTTTTTCTCGTTACTTTTAATGACATGTATTCATCTACCTACCTACCTACAGCGTTTTTATTATTTCTCAACGTGCTATAAAACCATTTCCAAACTGCATTTATTCATTCGTATTTTCTATTTACGATTTACGTGTATGATATTATCGAGAACGATTTTACGTGTCTTATATACTTCTATAATATTATATACCTATACATTTTTATAGTTTTGTTTTTCGATTACAACAATATTTCAAACTCGGACTTGATACGTGGAGTGCTGCTTTAGAACTACGAACATAAGAATTATATCCTATCAAATTATTACTCAGATCTGTTAAATAAAATGCATAATTTGTTTGTTTGAACAATTTCCATTAAGCAGTAGCATCCGGAGTATTATTTAATAACAATCTACTTTCGAACATTCATTGGAATGCGCTAAGGGAGAGGTGAATAAAAAAAAAATAACTAAACGCATAAGGATAATTGAAAATGTATCATCCTGTATAATAATATTGTGACGCATGTAAATACACAATATATACATACTTTATACGTGACGTTAAAACGTTTTAATTTACCTATATAATCGGCATGCAAAAGCAATGTAAATAAAAACGCTTCTTATTTTTGCCATTGCATGACTGAAATATAGATTTTAGGCAAACTTTTTTGAAACGATTTCGTGAGTCGTTAAACCAGCGGCTATTATTTTTGTTTCCGGGGTAAGAAATAAGAATATTCAAATAAATTACCACCATGTATAAATCTCGGTTTTTGAATAAATCTACTTAATATACGAAGACATATAATTATACTTGTATATATGTTATATTCAAGTTTGCATAAAAAATTAATTACCTTATAAGTTATAATAAATAAAATATTATTCTTTCGTATTATCAATGGCCAATCATAAATTTATTTATTTTGAATGTTGATACTCTTTGTATTGGATGTTGTCGTTAGGTACAAATAATGTTAATACAGTGATATATACATTAATGTAATTTAACTAAATACAACTATTTTTGGATCCAAAATTTCGATTAAAATCTGAGAGTGCTGAAATCCTTATTTTTCAGTTAATTGTGTGACCTCAGATTATGGGAATGTATAATAAATGGTTATTACAGTATTTTTTTTAGTACAATAATAACGCTTAAGAACTGTTACATAGTTGTGTTATAGTTTTTTTTTCACTTTAATGTAGTCACTACACATTAAACGTTATTACTTTAGACGTTCATGATTTATGAAAATTGAATTTTTAAACAGGGTAGTATGAAAAATTGACATTATCTAGTTGTATTAAAATTGTTCACTGAATCGTATATTTTTATGTTCTGATATAACATGTTTTAGATATTTAAATAATATTCTTGAACGCATGAGTTCATTTTTACAAACCATAATATTGTCTGTACTATAGTTAGTAATAGTCTGATGTATGGTGAATTGTAACTTGTAATGAGATTACATCAGCAAGAAAGGAATTATTAGATCCATTATACTTGTCTGATTTCGTTAGCAACTATAATTATTTCTATCCATCCCACTAACTGATTAGTTCCTATAATTACCTAATGCAAACCATGTTAGTTACCTTTTGCATTATCTTCGGCAACTGATCCATCGTTACCTTGGTCCGGGTTTGGGGTGGCGACGATGTTTGGTTACCAGTCGCGATCCACGGCTTGATGGCCTCACAGGTCTGCACTAGACACCGAATATACCTGACTGTTTCCGCATTGTCCCTGCGTTTGTCCGGCGTCCAATAGCGTCCATTATGCGCGACCGGTGATGGTCCTGTGGTCCTAATCGGCGGTAGCTGTAGCGCATCCATTGCTAACATTTTCCGGCCAACGTCTACTAGAGCGGCTGAGTATCCGGCATCGGAAAGCGAACCGGAACGTTCGCCGTTGCCACCCCCACCAGCTGCCCCGCGAATGTTCATTGTGAATTGGACATGGATATCTCATGCACATCTGATTTTTTTTTTTGTTAACATGGCTTAAAACATGAATTTGTCGATAAATCATAAACGAATATCATCGATAATATTATAGCGTACGCGCAAGATGAACAATTTAATACTAAGTCAAATGTTACTTTTACGAATAAATTAGAAAAAAATATATTAATAATTTAAGATTTCGAATTTTATTTTAAGTTTCAATTAGTACTCTGAGTCGTTCTATGAAATATTGTAAACATAGATACATAATATATAATTTGTAAACCTAAAATATTGATTTTAATTATTTACCAACAATTCGCGATGGATTAAAATTGATTTTCTAGAAATATCGAGCTCCTTAAAAATGAACAATAGACAGGCAATTTTGTGAGTGTAAATATTGTTTTTAAACTTAAAAAAAAATCTAGTGTCGTTTGTAAAAATAAAACCGACAGTATTATATTGTTTTCTAAACAATACATAACCGAGCAGGTACTATGTCAAAACAATTTCTCTTTAAATTTTAATCAGTTCTTATGTCAAATACACATCGAGATGATGTGACAACTGGCAGCCGATGTTCCACAAGAGTCTATAAATTGTATTATAGCGCCGTTAAATATTAAGCAATAAACAATTTAAGCTTTCGCAGTGTCGTATTATGATCACAATAACAGTAATAACTAGAAAAACTAGAAATTATTGACAAGAATTATATCGATATAACATTATTAACTACTTTACTTTAATTATAATATACTTAAATAATATTATTGTATACAACCGGCACAACTTATCCCGTTCAACATTACAAAGTATTGGCGAAAGTATAATAAATAAATACATTTTTCAACAATGAAAAAATATAATTAATTTAATAAAATAAAATATCCACAATCAAGATGTGGTATTTTGCATAAAAACTACGCTATTATGGCATTAAGTTTAATAATATTATCGTACCTTCAATTGTTCGGTGCAGTGCACACGACTGACCGCGTTCTATAGCCGACGTTCGCAGCGTGGAGCGAATTCACGAGTGAGCCAGTCGTGACTATGACAATAGTGTTGTTACAAAAATAGTATCCTGCGCTCGTCGCGTTTGAAAAAAACGGCTGACATCAAAGCGCACAACCCTACGAAAAGGGTGGTAAAATGATTAAACTTACGTGTTTATTCCTTTTCAACACAGTAATGTATAAGTACGTCAGTATAATAAGTAGTTATATAACCGGAGTCTAGTATAAAAATAACGTTATGTCGGCGTTGTTCGTTCAATGATGACGACGACAAAGTTTGATATATTATAATCTAACGTGACTGCGTTCTGACAAATTTTACTAATCAGCATAATAATAAACAGTATTACACTAAAAATATGTGAAATTATTTTATATTTTATTACAAAACAGCCGTATCTGAAATTTTTCCATCAGATTTATCGTAAAAACATAAACTGCAATAAAATAAAAATATATATATCACCGTGAATTCAATTTTATTTTTTATTTATTTTTTTTATCAACCCAAGAAGTTGCAATACGGTTTTATTAATATTCATATGTACATATTCGTGCATAGTCCTTGTTGTAATATATCACATTTCTATCGTTACACTGTTAACTTGCAGATATAATACTTAATAGTACGAAAGACAACATATTTTGGAAACACAAATTAAAATTGTTTGATTTATGTATTTATATAGAGAAATATGGTATTTGAATTATCTAACCAAAATTGTCAATCAAATTTGTTCTTTTTCAATGGTAAGCATGATATTTAAAATCATTCAATTTGAAAAAAAAATAAAATTATAACCAAGTACACAATATTAATATTAGTTTCTTTCAAACTTAATTTTATTGGAAAGGCGTATTTGTAAAAGGGAATAATTAAAGTAATTTATTTAAAGAAATGTATTATATTACTTATTATATCATTAGTAGATATTATGTAAGAAAAACTACAAAAATTAAATATTTTTATTATATAAATTAAGTAGAAAAATTGTTTATTTATAGAATTGCAAGGTAATAATAATAATAAAAAACTAAATTCTATAAATCACGCACTGCAAATTGATTTTTTTTTTTTTTTGGATTCATTTTATATGATATTAACATGATAATATAATTATAATAATGATATTGGAAAGACATAATATTATTTTTACCATAAATTTAACATTAATCATTATATCCAAAATCTCATAAACCTATAAACATAACCTATATCTCATAAAGTTATAAAAAAATTAAAAAAATTAAATAGACTAAATTATAACATTTTAAATTGTATAATATAATATTAAAATTAAATTCCAACAAGTAGAAAAATAATAAGTGCTAGTTGTATATACTTACTGTATAAAATAGTAGTATACTATTTTCACTATAATTTTAGTAAAGTATATTGATTAAAATTATTACATTGATTTTAGTAACCTATTCAAACGTGTTTAAGTTATGATACATAATTATTATATAAAATAATAGTTTCTACAAGAACATTGTATTGGTTTCCGTTATAATACACTGTATATTATGTTATAGTTTCCTCTGGCTTAGTAAAATCATCAAGTAATAATGTACAATTCAACTCAATTATTTATACAAATATTAAAAGAGCTTTTGACATAGTAGATAATTTATTATTTAGAATTAATTGGGTCAGTGGTTAAATTCTTTTGTGGTTTAAATTGTTAGGTATAATAATATATCTGTCAGAATCCAACAAGTAAAAATAGGAATTCTTACTTATCAAATATCATCGTATCGTCTAGAGTGCTATGATAGTAATACAATATTATAATATATACTATAAACCATTTTTATTTTATTTATTTATCAATGATATTGGGTTGTCATTTTGTTATTTCAAAGTTTTATTATTTAGGGACATAGATGGTTTTTTAAACTTGTTATTCCACTTTTAACAGAAGACGATTGTACTCAACAACCATAAGATTCAAATCAATATCATATTTGAGGTATAAATAATATAATCTATATTAATATTAATAAATATTCATAAATCTCTAGATATAAAATAATATTGCATCTTAGTATTACATTAATGATAGACGATGATAGTAAACTTAATAAAGTTACTTCTGTTAAAGACGTATGATGTTTTACTCTTATGAAATATTACTAATATTACATTTACTGATCATATTAATAAATTATGTAATAAAGTTGTTTTCGTCTTTAGATTTTTAAAACAGAATTTCTAGGAATCCGATGATCCTAAGTACTTATGAATTCTTTATTATTAATTTGATACGGTATATTCTGGAATACTGTTTATTGCAAAAAGTATAATATAATATAAATAATAATAATGATAATATATTAATATCATAATTACATTAAAAAAAAAAAAATAAGAAAAATATCAAAATCGATTTCTATGTATATAATATATTATATATATCTCTATATATATGTTATGATTTATTCATCTTAATTTTTTTTTTACTATTTAAAATTCTTTAAAATAAGTGATACTAATAATATATAACTGTTAATATTATTTGCTTTACATTATATTAATTTTTAATTTTTTTATCCACGAATTTATTACTTAATTTAATCTATACCTGGACTCAATATAATTGATTAAGTAATAATAATAAATATGATAGTTTATTATTATATCATACATTTGTTATATAAAAACCAAAATTAAGTTAACAGATATTCAATGTTGAATAATAATAATAATAATATACTTTATATTTTAATAGTTGATCGTTGATCGTAATAAGATAAGACATTAAAGTTATATTTTCGATATCGAAATTACATCAGGTTTAAAATACCTAATGTTATAATTATATTATATACATATTTATGGTATTTATAATACTAAATGTACTATGGGTCACAACAAGTACAACTTAAAATTAGAATCTACTCAATTTAATTTTCAATATTGGAAGAAGCCATTATCTAAAATATTATGGTTATACATATGAAATAATGTTACTTATTCTTAATATAAAATATATAAATAATTGATTGTCTACATATTTGAACAAAAAATAATTTTATTGTATACACACTTGAATATTTTATATAAAATAAATAGTAAAATATTTGAATTTGTCACAAATGGCTGAAATTATAACACCGAGAAAAAGTTTGTATATATATTTACAGGTCAAATAAAGAATATTCCAAATAACTCTTACACTTCAAAATATTAAAACCTATAATGATATTATATAAACTGACCTAAAATTCATATGATTGAATGGGACAGTTGCACCCCCTTTAGAATAGTCCCAATGCAGGTAGCGTGCTAAAATTATGTGTACATTAAATAATACTTAAAAGTACCTATATAATATTTTATATTGTGATTAATTAATTATCTAATACTAATTTTAGTATTTATAATATAATATAATGTATTTACACTTATTATTATTTATTTATTTTAGTTTTATTATGGTTCTTTTATGGTTTTTTTTTTTAAGGAAAATGTTATTTGATTGAACATAACAGTAATCTTATTATAAAAGTGAAAGCAATGCAAATTTATAAGATGAATAAGAATTATATATATATCAGTAATGATTAAATCGTTGTTTTTCTTTTATTGGCTTCTACTGGTATAACAACCCATTATTTATATGTTTTTTGTTTAAAATCTCGCATTCAAAAAACAACTGAAATTTCACCGAGAACTTGACATTCATAGATAGTAATAAATTTTCAAATATACTATTATTAAACATAACCTTCTGCAATATTATTACTATTGATGTTTGTTTGTTATTTTAATTAAAAATGTATCAGGTAGATATAATTTTACGATATAGACGATATAGTTTTTAGTTAGCATTCAGGATAAATGTATTTTAAACTCCATGACCCACGGCGACCTTATTGTTATCATCGGTAATGAAAAAAAAAAACCAGACTACGTTCTCTGAAAACATTGTAGCGATCGAAGATTTTTACAAAATATCTTGAAAGCCAATTATCACGTTTATTGTTCCAGTATTTTGTAGTTACGTTTTACACTCGTGAGGAAATAAATGATTTTTACAAGACAGACTAATATTATGATATATTTATATAGTTATATTTAATATTTTTTGAAGAGTTGATTGTGTTTATGTTATATTGCCACACTGCAGTTACTGGAGATGTGTCACAAGCAGGGTCATTAAATAATACACGATGTCTGATGTTGGATGTTTAATACCAATCATAGAATTTATCATGAAATACACGCCGGTATCGACGATTCCGCTAAATCTGTTATGGCGTTAACATATCAATTATGGTCGGAATGCGTATAAAAAACGGATCGCTTAATAAAGTTAATTCTCATTAAAATTATGTCATGGTACAGGTGATGTTTTTTTAGTGCAGTCTATATTGTATATGATTACCTATAATATTCCAGGACATGTATTTAAGTAAAAATTTGTTGCACGTTATTTATAATTAAACTGTCATGTAGCGTTTGCGTTTATCGTTATCATTTTTTTAAAATTAAAACGATTGATAAACTTATTAACTATTTGTTTCGGTCTTAGTAAGTACACAATTTTCTTAACAGCAAAATTTGTATTTTTGTATTTATTTCGTATAAAATTTTAGTATATAATAATATTAATATGTCGGTTTTTAGTGTACCAACTCTAATAATAGGTACTAAAAGCCGACGGATTTAAAATAATAAAAATTGAGCTTGTAATTTTCACGATATCTATAATATTAATAAATAATTTACATATATAAATATGGTTTACTTCAATAAATAATAAATACTGAGAGTATATTTAAAAAATAAAAAATTAATACTTAAATAATTAATTAATTATAATTATAATATATTATAAAAAATAATATTTACAAATAAATATAAAATAAATAATAATCGACGTGGTCACAATAATGCATAATATTAAATTATAACAATATATGGGGCATGACGAAAAGAATATTTTTGTCGACGTACTACACGGGTCGCTAAATTTCCAACGCCCGTGATATGTACCTATTTGAAAGTCTCCCGTTTCATCCAAATCGTACATACTGCATATATCATAAATAAATTATAATATCATACACGTACACATTGGCCATTAAAAAAAAATAACTTATATATTATAATGTTGTATATACTTTGCGCGATCGCGAATAATACGTACATAATAATATGATAATACGATGTACGCGTTATACGCTACAGTAATATAATATGCATTGCGTCATGTGTCTTAGTCTAAATTGTCAAATCATTTTTCGTTGGCGTGGTCGTCTTCGGGCGTAGGAATGTAAGCTCGGTAAGCTACCCAATGTGGTTCGTGCACCATGGACTTTCTCGCCCAGCCGCTACCGCCGTGTCCGTTGACGCCCGCCCAGCCACTGGGCACTCCTGCGCCTAAAAGTTAACAAATCGTTGAAAAAAAAAAAATAATCATAAATTTACCATAGTAAATTAGAAAACTGTCACATCAGCCGCGGTTGTTTACATGAATTTTTCTATGACGAAGCAGAGTATAATTTACGGAAACTAAGGTCTGACCCGATGTACTGTACAACAATTTATAATATTATTAAAATAGACCACTGATAATCTGCAATCATCATCGATGTAAGAAAATCTACCTAGTGCAATACGACTTCACACTTCTAATTTCTACCCCAGATTGGTAAACAAATATGTGAGTGTACTTTGTAGTATACATAATATTATCGAAATAAAGATTTCTGAAAGGGTCGTAATAATATTATACAGGTACGATGTAATAATATATTATGTCTTACCAATGGTGACTTTTCTGTTTTCACTAATATATAGTTTAGATTTTGAGCGCGTAATTGTTTTTGAATGACAACAAATTAAATATCGATTCGACACAATACCTATATATATATATATATATATATATATTATAATACAGTATTAATACGATAATCGATTATATGAATGTACCAACAAATATTTTTAGTTTGATTGTTGAAGTGTGTGATGTTATCGAAATTTAATGCTTTACAGCCGTTAAGTATCATTTCGATTATTTAAAAATAATTTTTCTCCCCAAAAACTGATGAAGAAATATTAAAATAAAAGGAAATATGTATACACCTCGAGCGAGATGACCCATGTATTTTTTTACTAACGATGTTAATCACGCCAATTAGTGGGACAGCTGTTCGCTGTTATTATGAGTCTGTGTAAAACGCAAATCATGGTTTATTTTCACTCGTACCTGATGAATAGGAATCCTGGCCGCCGGCATACGTGTTGTCGCCACCGCCGATGTGTGATCCTGCCGAGTAGCTATCACCGCCACCGCCCGTCGACCAACCTGTTGCTGTGTGACCGGACACCCATCCTGCTGCTGTCCCAGCACCATACTCCGCGGCTCCGCCTCCCCCGTGGTTGTCGTGTACGATGATCACTTCTTTGCCTAAGTCGTTTGACGTAAGTTTGTCACCGGCATTGTCGTTTTTACTACCCGCGTGTGATATGTACTTACCAGATGCACCGCTTTTTTTGCCCTTCATCAGCTGTGCCAAGCTCATCAGCAGCGCAAGTTTACTCAAAAGAAGTGCCTTAATGGCCTTTATCTTGATCATCAACATCATGAGTGGACCCATGAGTGCCATTTTACCCATCAGCCCCATCATCATCATGTGCATCATTTTCTTGTACTTTTTGCTCTTTCCTCGACCTGATTCCAACAAAAATAAAAATGAAAATACAAAACACGATTACTTAAATAATTACAATATTTTGATAGAGCTAGTGTATTCAATCTCATTTGATATGAGTATTATTATTAATAATTACTAGGTATTCAGTAACGCGCGTTTATTGATGATAGTTATTCCTCAAGTAGGTACTGGAAAAATTGAATTTTATAATAATGTATTATTGAAAATTAAGTATAAAATTAAATATGTTTTATCGTAATAACAATTTCGTATATTTTTTAGATACTGCAATTATTGGCACGTACTGTGGCATAGCTATTTTTTTTTTTTTGAAAGTACAATGGGTGTTTAAAAATATAATGTGTGCCTAAATATTAAAATAATTATGCAAAAAGTATACGCCGTTCGCATTATAATGTGTTGCAATTCGTAACACGTTTTACATTTTCGATGAAGAGTTTCTTAATAATATCGTTAATTAAGCCATACGAAAAATATCAGTAATTTTCCGTCGTCGTCGTCGTCTTCCTATGCTACGGGTTTTCGAATAACTTTAATACTCCGAATCCAATCGCAGCGACGCCTAAAAGTGAAAATTCAACATTGAGTGTAAAATATATCATATTATTATTTGTAGTTTGTCCATCGTCCAAGACGATCGCCGTCGCGGATTACGTCTGTTTTATTTTCTTCATCTCCTTTCGAGCCGATCGGGAGACAAGTATCGATAATTTGGACGCCGCCGCAGTCGTCTACTTGCACGCCGGACGATTAAGGAAAAATAATTGACGATTCGTCAACAATTTAACGACTCAATTCGTCAGGCCGTATTGACAAAATGTATGGAGTTTTATACGATACACAGAGCTGTGACGATTAAAAAGCGGTAATCAAGTGACTGTTGTGCGTACCATACTATGTACCACCAAATAACCACATCATATAATATACTTTGATGGTAATTTATGTGATCGGTGGCCTGTAAAAGTCGGATCCAGGTCAGATGATATCGCGTCAAATAATTATATAATTTTATTGTACGATAGCTAGGAATAATAATAAAATTAATAGTGAAAAGAGCAAAATAAAAATACAAAATATGGTGTTTAGGCATATATATCTACTGAAAACTTTATACGAATGTAGTAATTACTAACTTACTAATTACGTACGGCCGCGGTTCACGATTATCATTCGAGTGTTAACGACTTTCTCAGCGCGCGTCTCAATTAAGCTGTTAAAACGGTTTCCCGCCAGCCAAATACTTAACTGATATTTGTTGAATTTAATAGTGAAACAAAATCACAGTCATAGATCGTCTTATCAGTTTTGGACGTAAGATACAATTTATAATGTACACGTATAAATATAAAATGGTATAATGGATGTGTTTAATTCCTATAGGTATGTCACGGGCATTATAAAAAACTAAATTTCAAAGCTTTAATTTTAACAATGTGGGAAATGTTACTTTTATCACGTTATTAAAGAACAGTGGTGTGAAATTTCAGTGTGACGCTGCAACTCTTAGTGGTTTTTGTGAGAACAAATATAATAATAACACAAATCGTTTCTTATAAAACATGTTTGTGATATTATGTTCAGTTTAAAAATGTTAAACAATATATTAATTATTAAAATAAAATTTTAATTAAAAAAAATAATAATACTCGTTTGTTTGACATGTTCACGTTTAATCCAGTTGTTTGATTATATGATTTTTTTACTTCTCGGTAAAAATATTATCTATTTGTCAATCTCATTATATGTGCATTATTCTTAATTTTTTACCTACCTACATGGCTACATTATTTGTCTTATACTCGTGTACCTATTTTTCTAGATATTGAGAATACTTCCTATAGTTGTTTTAATTATATTATCGACATATTAGCATGGGCGCCCACTGTGGGGGGAAGATAGGGCACTTGCCCCTCCTGGACAAAAAATATTAACAGCTTGTAGCTCAATAAATATTACCATAATATTATAATTATCTTTATTACCTTATATTTGAATTTTTTTTTATTTTGACTCCTTCTAAAATGTTACCTATGGGCGCCTATGCATATTAGAATTTACACGATTGGAAAAATGTCTTTAGTGACATATTTTATCTCTTTTATATCCTATATTGAATTCGTTCACATACCTTCTCCAAGAGCTCTAGACAAGTTAATGTCCAAAGTGTTGCCGGCAATGGATCGAGCGTTTCCTTTTAGCGCCGCTGTGATTCCAGATGGCAAAGTTACGCGGAGTATGTGTGACCCGATAAAACGATCAAGGGTGTGCACCATGAGCGCAGACAGAGCGCTCTGTTCATCAACAGTGTTTAATCTGGCCATTAAGTCGGTCTCATTCAACGGCGGTCGCATGTCCCTCTTGATCCTGACTACTGATAATAGATCACCCAAAACGCTGAATCCTGTAAAAATATCACCATTTGTAAATAAATGACAAAATATATAAACTTAAATAACAACAAATTATCTAGGTAGGTATAGATTTTTCAATTTATTATAATTGCTAAACTCATTTTTCTTATTTTTAGGATTTATTTCACAAATGATAATTATTATTGACTGCAAGGTCATGAAAATTGACTAGGATTGGATAAATAATTAAATTCACAACCCAACCTATGAGTAGTTTGTGTTATTATTTTGTTTTGTTACAACTCATTATGAGAGACGAACAAGTGGTTATAGTTTTCAGCTTTTAACTGATTTGAATATAAATTAATACGTGACCCAGAGAGATAATTTACTAGATTTGAGCGCATGATCCCGACAATGACACCAATCGGACTATTGTCATAATTTTTTAATACTATTGATCTAGATTTAAAACGTCGAATCGGTCAGATAGTATTAATAATATTATCAACTAGAGTTGTGGTATTGTTGTCGATAATCTCGATTCGCGACTCTTGGTTGGAGAAATCTTATCAACCTAGAGGGTGTCCTGTTAAAATATAAAATATATTTCAAAGAAACGGCTCGATAACCTTGCCCTAGACTGAAGATTTGTTACGCCCGTTTAATCAAATTATTCTATAAATGTTATTTCTGTATTTTGTCTGCATAATTTTTTTTAACATTCTTGGACGTAATAAGTAATTTTTTTCTCCATCATCTTGACAGAAGAAAAAATTGTGCAATTGTTATTTGAACGGACGCAATCTATACCATCCGGCGGACGTTTATTGAGGAAATAGTAACACGTCCATAGGGTTCCCACATGAAAAAAAAAGAAAGTTGAAAAGTAATGCGTTATTATAATAATATATAGGTTTAGAGAAGAGCGAAGGAACGGCGACATCGTGACTGGTCAAAGATCGGACGCAAACTTATGTTGTATGGAAAACAACCGAAAAGAAAATAAAGAAAAACTTCCACACCGAGTAGCTGATGAAATTACCATTACAAAGGGTTTTGTACCCCCACGTGTGTACACTACATAATAATATTACTGTACTTGCTATAGACACAGCAAATGGGATTTATATTTAGTACTATAATGTGAATGGATGAAAAACACAATGGTTCGTCTTTGCGGCGTCGTGTGACCCATTAATGGTGTTTATATACGTTGGATCCGAAGAGGTGACAGTATGATGACGATGATGATGATAATAACAGCAACGACAATAATAATAATAGTAGATAAATAATAGTTGTCGTATAGAGTCGTGTGGACGATATAAATATGAAAATATAGCTATAATATATTATTATTATTATAATTATCATTATCACATATTATAGGACCCGACTTCGGCATATTATAGGACCCGACTTCGGCATATTGTGTTGGCCGATGTGGGTTACGGAGTTTCCCCGACTGTTTTTCCTGCGTCCTACGCGGCAATCGAAATCGCAGCTCGCCATAGAAGAAACCGTCGCGAATGACGGCAGCGGATCCTTTATATTATATTTTAATGGCCTGGTCCGCGGTAAATAGACGAAAACTAGAATATAGTATTGAATGTGAAAACAAAAGTAAACAACAACGCGTACAATAATAATAATAATAATAACAACAATATCGTCTAGCTGCATTCTATATATATATATATATATTTGCAGTTTTTAGGCGTTTCTAATTCACCGGGAAAACTGACAGATTTTGCTAATTTCCGGAGGCGAAAACAATAATAATACATTTTTTTTTTTTTTAAACTTCTATAATTTTCTGCAGACCCTTTTAAAATGATGGTCCATTATAATGCCCAACTATCGCGTGGAGTACATCGTTTCTTATTATTTGTCAGTTCGGAGTAAATATATATATATATATAGTAGTAATTATTAATTAAATTCTATAGGTTCTCGGAATAATAAGACACGCGCTATCATATTATTCATTGCTTTGTGCATGTATTTACATAGTTTATTACAATCGTCTATTATTATAGTGTCAATGATAAATGCATCAATGGAATGATTGACAAATAAGAAAGAAGATTTATGTTTTTGCTTAATTATTATAACACTGTATTGTAAAATGTCCATTACGAGTGTAATATAATATGTTTTTACATGTATTTTTAGTATAACATTTTCAATTTGTATTATTTTTGTTTAATTCATTTAATTATATACGTTCAATATTTAGCACTCGACAACACGACTCGTGGAAATTCAATTTGATCTTAATCGTTTGATTATAATAGTGCCGAATGAGTTTCATATTGTGTTTAAGACATTTAAGTACCTATATTATATTTTGTCTTTTGCTTTTCACTCTTGCTCTTTTAATACATTAAGATAATTTGATCTCGAAATGTTCCAATACAAGTCATCATGAATCAATTAACAATTATTGATGACGACCATTACAACATCATAAAAAAAAACAGTTTTAAACATCTTTCAATTTCGACCTAATTACAATTATTAATCTTTTATTAGATAAACCTTGTAAGTACCTAGGTACCTAAATATAATATATCAATTATAATAATACCAACCGACTCGATTCGTTACATTTTAACACATTTTCAAAAAAATATCGTTTGCTATGAATCATCTCTGACCTGCAGTGCATAGACATAGTACACCGAAATCCACTCTTTACGTTATTCATTCCTCTCCATACACGCGATGATGTTTCGATTTTTTTTTACTCTTCCTATTTCAGTGGTGAGAGAACTATATAAAAATTCCATCACCCCATAGCTTAGTAATTTATGGCACGGAACACAATAAAACATTCGGTGCGTTATATTATATATTAAACATACCTTACACTGAAATACGTCATTGTGCTTATTTTATCGATTGTAAATACAGAACAATATTATAAAAAGAAAGAGTTATTATATTTTACATTTATATAATAATAGAAATGCTGAAAATAATATTTGAAGAAAAAATACCGATTAATCGAGTGTTAAAAAATAAGTCCAAATATCTACAGTCTTCATCCGGACAACACGTTTAAGATGTATTATCTAATATCTTGGACATCGCATTGTGTACAAACCGTGTGTTTATTTTTTCCATAATGAAATAAAATTCGGCAATTGACGGTTAATATAAATCCGACACGTCACGTACGACGAGATTCGGACGTCACGTCGTCGTACGCTTTAAACGAGCCTACAAATATTATAATATTATAATGCATATTTGAGATTATTGTGTGTTGTAAATAACATATTATTAAGTATAACGAATATTGTAGGAACGTGTCATCATTATTATTATTTGAAAAGAAAAATATAATACACCTTTAATACCAATATTTAATAGTATATTGTTCTTTGACCACAAAAATTGTAAATCACGTTCAATAAAGATCAGAACATCGTTATATATATTATTATAACAAACTACAATATGTACACTTGACTTAGTAAAATGAATGCGGGGAACCGTGACGTATGTATAAGTATTTATAATTGAATCACGCTGAATCTTAAAAAAAATATAATGTATATAATATATACATCATGAATGATATTTAAATGTTTAACATTTGGTTCGACCGAAAATGAAAACCAAGGCCGATTTCACCATGCTTTCAACTTAATTCTGACATTTTTCCACGGGAACCTGCGTCTGTCTCTAAACAATTGTTTGACTAGGTATTGAATTGATCATTGTGTATTTACTGTTTAAAATAATGGATTCATCTGAAATTAGTGTCAAATTATAGAGTCACTTATATTTGTTTTGTTATACAATTCAATCGAATTTTTTCCTTTATCAGATTGCATCTTATCTGTTAAAGAGTAGTAGATATGTACTAATTTTTCTTTAGGCCTAAATAATTAATTTACATTAAAGTTGTTTATAAAACATTGATAATAATATTAATAAGTATTAATAAAATATTGATAATAATATATGAATATTACTCCATAGATTTCTAATCGTTTAAACTAAAAATCGATTTTGGTCATTGTTGATTGTTGTCGGAAAAAAAGATTCTCAGATCTATCCGAAAGTAAACTGTTGAATTCTACGCTTATATTTCGGCCACTGGTATTAAGCGTTTCACTTCAGTAAGATCTATTGTCAAGTTCGTGAATAGATATTTTGGTACTAGTTTAACAACTAACTATACGTTACTTGAAATATTTTTCTAGCTTTTCTATATATTTTTTTTTTTTTTTGTCATAGAATAACACATTGAAACAAACATGACGGTCAAATTCGACTGAGTTTAAACTGAATTAAAGCACGTAAAAATTATGATGCGATGACTTTAAATATTGATAAACTAGAAACAAACACTAGACGTGTAAGTTACATATTGTTATTGTTATATTTTATCTGATATATTCATAATTGAATTTCCAATCAATATTCCTTTTATTCGTCTCCACCCCAAAAAAGTAGAGCAATTTACACATTAATAAAAAATAGTTCTAAAAAAAAATGAATATATATTGCATACTATATTATAGTTTATTATGTTCAACGGAAATTTTCTTATAAGTTGTACATAAAGGTACTAAAATAACCCTCAAATTAGGCTAGTGTAGGGTTTTAAAACTGTAAACGTGTTTAAAGCACATAAATATAGAAAAAAACTCATTGATATTTAATAACATATTTAAAAAGTTTTTATAATCGGTAAACGTGATATATTATATATACCAATATAATTTGATAATGTAGAAAAAAATTACGCAAATTATGGAAAATATTGTGGTGAAAGGTTAATAATTTTTATAATAGCAATAAAATAGATTGAATATAAATATATTAAATATCCACATATAAACCGTGTTTAATGGTCAACGGTTTTCATAACGTTAACATGTATGCTTCTATAATATTATCAAATTGGGCGAACGTGTACCTTCGTTATTATTACGGTCTATGTTACCTACGTATTCATACTTAAGTACTTAAATAGATAAAAAAATATTTTTTTGCTTAAAAAATATTATTACAACGATACTTTTGTTTTATTATTTATTTTTTTACAATGGTATAATATAATTTATTTTTGATTTTTCGAAACTACACAATATAAATATGTATATAATGTAATCACGTATCAAATTTTTAACGGCATTAATCTAATAATTCTCGAATTAAACGTTTATCGTCCACATTTTTTGTAAGCATACTGAATATTATCCACGAAAAAAAATAATTTAGCGATGGGAGAGTTTAATTTTTTCAAATTTATTACAAAATAACATAGGTATTGGATAGGAACTAGTACTTATAGGTACTCACACAGGTTAACGGTAATATTTTTAATTTAATAAAAATTACCGTCGTATTTATTTCACTTTTATGTGATACGCCACGTTATGACACTTATAATACTATTCTTGTTTATATATATATTTGTGGTAGATGGAAAAAACTTCTTAACAGATTTCACGGATGGAATACACAGACCGATAATTTGTGTTTCGAACGAATAAAGCGCGTTACACGCCCAGAAACCGATTTCGCACAAAACCGTTTTCACGGCATAACGCCACACAACCATATACATATTATGTATAATGTATATATATATATTTTATTATTATTCCCTCGATCATCAGACGAAACTATATTCGTACTTTTGCAGGTTAAAAGTGTACCATTTCAACATGAGTGACGACGAATACATTTTAGTTAATATTACGTTATTCTAGGTTCGAGGCCCTTAGGAAATTTATTGCAAATTACAAAATACAAAGATGTAAATTTAGCATTTAAATACTTTATAAAAGTAATGACTAAAGAATTTATCGAATTGATTATGTCTAAATTAAAGACTATTAGGTATAAACTGTACTGTTGATCTTGTTACTGCCGACTAGGTATCAAACGAGTAAAAATAGTTACAATAACCTATATGAAACTCACCTTTCATCCTACCAAGCTTGTCGAGAAACAACAATAACTTGCGCTGGACGCACGGGAATGACAGCTGCATAAGACAGTCAGTGTAAATGTCGACAAGGTGGGCGCTCGGGTCTGTGGTCGGGTCATCCTGTTTCTCCTGCAACAGCGAATTGGATACGGTTCCGGCCGTCTGGTCTGAGCCCATCGAGAAACTCAGGAACCTCGAGTCCCTGTTGTCGTTGTCAACACTGCTGCTGTTGTAAACAACTATGGTCGGAGTGGATTCAGTGGCTTCCGCTGTGGATATCACAGATGGTGTGGTCCAGTCTGCGGTCACCGAAGAGCCGTTCGCTAACGCGGTCTCGGCCATGGTCTCCGGGACGGCAAGGGCACTGGCGGATGCGCACCAAGCCACCGCGGTCAGCAACATTGACACTGCGCACGACACCATGGTAGTAATATCGTACGTCGTGCCGGAGACGGAAGTAAGATGGCGAGTTTATGTATTGTATAAAATCTTTTTGGCGAAAACAAAATGTAAATAACAATCGTGAACGCAAACCGGAGAAACGAAAGAGATGTGTAAGAAGACGAATTTCAATAAATCACTGGGTACCGAACACGAACGTTACCAGAGCAATATAACTACGACGGACACGAGCCCAAGACGTTTTATGAGACTGTTTGAGCGGGTCTTCTAGTATTATAGTGGCTGTGGCCTACTCCCCTTCCTAAGCGACACCCGAGAAGACCGCGCGTGACTGTAGCCAGTGGCGGTGGCGTTTAGGCGAAACCGTAACGAAGGTGTTGCGCCCGTCGTTTTTACCGTTGATATTTTAAAATTGTTTGTTGAAAATTACAACACATACACGATTTAATATTATTTCGATAATCATATACACGAGTTCATCGATATTAATATTTTAATATCTACCTGTGAAAACAATTTCCAATAAAAATGTATTAGCTGAAACGCTACCAGCTATTTGATATTCGTAGAGATAATTGTCGGACAGATGCTCATGTGTAATAATGTGATTTGACGATTAATTATATTAATTGAATAGAGTACAATATTTTAGTATAGACAACGATTGTGAAAAGCATTAAATTTAAAATGAAAAGGTACACAACAAACTTAATTTTGAAAAAAGTAGGTAATCACTCTGTTGTACAGTAAGTGTGAAGTGTACATCATCTACTAGGAAGTCACTGTTATATATTTTTTAATTCAATAATATTAATCCTTGTATACGGTTGCAATCATTATCAATCTATATAACTAAGTATATTTTAAGATACATTTAAATTGCTGTTATATATTAATGTTTAATTTTTTTTATTATATTATATTGTTATTTTATTTCGAAAAGTTTTTATCGAAAAAATTGCATTTATTATATTATTAATATTTAATTATTATTGTAGTATAATACTTAGGTATATAAAATAAAATAAAAAACTATTAAAAATTAAAATCATAGTTCTTCATTAAATGGGTATCTAGTTTTGTCCAAATTTAATACTCAAATGTTTAATAAAAATGTGTTTTAATATTTTTTAGCTACTCATGCAGGGCCTTTATTATTTGATTACATTTTCTACGTAAATGTTTACAAATATTATTTATAAAAAAGGGTAGTCAAGGGAATAAGGCTCTGCTGTATAGTAAGTCACTATAATTGATGTATTAAATTTAAATCCAATTATAGGTATCATAGTATACGAAAAACGATTCTGAACGGAGACAGCCAGCCTATAATATATTAATTACCAGTGGGTGGTGAAAATGGTGGTTTATGTTTTTATGACCTGAATACCCCAAAAGTTTTTTTTTTATAACTATTGTAAGCCAAACTTATGAAAAATCTTGTATTACATTTTCAAATCTTAGCTACTTATACAATTTTTTATACATTTTTAGCTACAAAATAATTTGCAAATATGTATGATTTTTTGACAAATTTTCGTTGAAATTTAAACTTCAAATACTAATAAAAAAAATGTGCCTATGTATTCTTATAATATTTGTACTGTAAGACTAACTTATGAGGAACTTTGTATTCAATTTCCAATTCAAGTTTCCTCACCACCTTAGCACATTATGAAAATCGATAATATAATATCAACTTTAATGTTGCATGTGGTATTGCATGTGGCGCGTTTTTTTTAATGTGGTTTCCCCGAGTATAAGCTTTAGGCCTAATCCACACAGAGGATAATGGAAAACTTACGGGGAGCTATATTGGTTGAAATTTTCAAGATTTATCGTGTTATGCATATTTTAAGTTAAAACGATAATGTCCAAAATATATTTTTGATTAAATGAAATAATATCTCTTATGTGATCGAAAATCTCCTATTATCCTCATTAGCAGTGCTGAATTCAAGACATATATCATATTATTGGTTATCTAATAAACGGTAATCGTTGTTTTCCAATCTGATTAGGTAAATATTTAAATTTATAAAAAACGTAAATCAAAAACTCTAAAATTAAAATATTATATATTAACATTGATTAATTATTTCGTTGATATTAATATATTTTTCTCTACTGAATTCAATACTAGTATAATATGTGTACACATATAGCTAAAATAAATACAATTAATAAGTATAAATTAATATTATAATACTAGTTATACTATTTAAACGAGTAATTTTAACTTAAATGAGGCTATTAAAATTATTTCTAATATTACATAGATAAATTAAACTTACCTGTATGTTATCAATTTTATTTTAATAATTCTGTAATAGAAAAGAAACATATTATTTTTTACTTGTCATAATTAATCCATTGTACATCTAATATATTGCTTGTCTCTCTTGAGTATCATTATACCAATGATAAAAAATAAAATAAAACAAATCAAAATATGATTCCATAACCATTATGATGTGGATAGTATTAAAACACGCAGACACGAGTACTCATATGATCACGAGGTATTCTTGAAAAATTATACACTAACATATAAAAATTGTAAATTAGAATAAAAATATTTAAAACAAAAGATTATTTTTGTAAAACAGAATTAAGTACAGAAAAACTAATAGCGTACTAAGAATGAAAACAATTAACAGATAAATTACTTAAGTATAAAAATAATATAAATATTATTGACACTTCAAAAGAAATCAATACTCAGAAAATCGAAAATTTCAGCCAAAATGTTTTAAAATTTTAACTGTATATAGATAACACTAATATAAACATTTGGTGAAAATTTTCAAGTATTTACAGTGATTAGTTTTTGAGTTATAATCAAATAAAAAATTCGATTTTGTCGAAAACTTTGTTTTGCGTAAAAATTCCCGTTTTCAATCACTTTTTTGCGGAAAATTTTTTTGTTTATTTTTTTTTTTTAAACTACTTAAAATTTTTACTTTTGATCTCTATAATGCTATAATACACCAAAAAAATTCACTTTTCTAACGGAAAATACCCCTAAAGGAATTGAAATTGAAACACTATTGCGACAAGTTATGATGTACAGACAAAAAAAAAAGGACATATTTTTGATTCAATATATTCATTAATTTGTTCAGAATCTAAAATATTAAGACAGATTTTTAGTTATTATTAGTATTTTGAATTTTTAAATTTTTTTCTATGTAATTTTTATAAATAATAACACTATAATGAAATTATTTTAGATTCTGAACGGAGTGAGAAATATATTGATTTTACAATGATATGTGTTTTTTTGTCTGTGTATACCATAAATTGTCGAAAGAATTCTTAAATTTAAAATTTCAAGGGTGGTTTCCGGTTTTTTAAATTTTATTTTCAGTTTAAATTTTTATGAAATTAAAAATTCACGCATAAAATAACAATAATTTTTTTTTATTCGCAGAACAATCTGATATTTTCACCAATAACTTTAATGTGTATGTATCGATGATGATCACATAATTGTTTCCACTTGTTGGTACTTCTTCACACGACAAAGGTTAAAATACTAATTAAAATCGAATAAAAAATGATTGCAGTGGCCTCATTGGAGATTTTAATAATTTTGACCCACCTTGTAGACAAGTGTTAGAAAATCGCGAGTTACACCGGAGGCGTTTCCGACGAACGCATCTCGCCTACAATGGTCGTATGGTACTTAGTTATTAGTATAGATGGTCATTATACTTACGTAGGTACGTATATTATAGATACATATAGGTATCGAAGATGATTTGGCCAAAATCGATCGTGTGTTTACGATCTAAACTGATAGATACGACGTATCGAATTAACGAATTGGCAGAGTATAGACGAGATTCGTACATATTATTATACCAGCTGTTGGCTGTACTCGTATATTAATATCCGTATGCGTGCACTATTCCCACAGTTTGACTGTTTGAGCTACACAAACGCGTTGACTATAATAGCAATAATAATAAAATGAATATGAATATGAATATATATTTTATCATTATCTTTAAGACCGACTGAATGCGACGACCTGCGTGAAAGTAGGCTATATAAAGTGTATTATAATATTATAATATCTGCAGAAAAGAATACACGCGAATAGTGTTTACACAAAGAGCTCAACGATCCATGCGGTTTTCCACACCCTGTGATCGATTTTAAGCGATACATTTTAATAGGTGTACTCGTCGGCCGGTCGCATTATGTTCCTCTAGATACCTACCTATAATTAAACGGGACGTTCACTTCAACCGGACGACTATGACCATGGGTCATCACAGACGAAATTATTATACCGATAGACATTATACTGAATCGGTATTGTTGCATCGTTACCATAATGTACGTGTATGCATATTTACAATATTATTATAGACAGTATGCGAGTATACTCAACCAAGCGTAGTAAGAAAAAAAAATAAAGGACATTATTTTAGGAATATATTTTAGCGAAAACTTAATGGACGTGAACAAAAAAAAAAAACATTGTTTGAATTTTTAATAATTATAATAATAACTCAATAACAGCAACTGCGTGTGTCTAAATAATTATTAAAATACATGGGTACTTTCTTTTGAGTCGCGCGTCATTCGTAGAATTATATCAACATAGTTTATAGTAGCTATTAATTGTTGTTTATTTATAAATTAGGTATGTATAAAAAAAAAACCCGTAGGTATACACAATCAAACACTGTTCAAAAGACACAAGGGAATAACGTTAATAATGAATACAACAGACATTATTATCACCATGAATTATAATATAATAAGTTAGATACGGATTATTATAATTGTATAATAATATTTGAGTTTCATGGAAATTTTATTTTTTGCATTCCAGCTTAAATCTGACTGTATTTTTAGTTATTTTAATTTGTTTAAAACAATGCCTATTATACTTTGTAATCAAAGTATTATTCTTACCTATTTTTAGTATCTCTTTTCAGAACATCGGTTTTTTACGAGTATTTCATCTATCTATATAGGTAAGTATCACATCTGAAAGTCTGAACATGTACATTGATTTTTATGATTTCAATTATGATTGGCAATTGAACCGTCATTAACAGTAATACGTTTGAATAAATTGAAAAGTTTTGTGCTCTTATTTTTGTTAGGTATTTACAGCTAATTATGTACCAATCGTTTTATACAATTTTCCATAAAAAACAGATTATATTTAAAACTCTGTTTACACAGTTAGACTTTTGGTTTCATTTCAATGATATAAAATTATTTTAATGTAATTATGATTCGTAAAATTATATTTACTTTTAAATAATATACCTACCTAACAAACAATGATAATACAATACATAGTAGTGAAACCGTACAGAAAATTAATACAATTAGTTCTGCTTCAATAAAAGAACGTTCGTTTTCACTATCTAATAAATTAATTATTATAATGTAAATCAAAGTTGGAAATTGTAAACTAAAATGTACCGTTTCATAATAATAAGCAATAATTATTATTATTGTGTATAAAATGTCTTATAAATTAGTACTTTTACGCTGTTAAATATAACTGTATACCTAGTCTAAGAATTAAAATATGACTTATGAACAAAATGTTAATGTTTTCTAATTTTTATAGGTTCAATACAAAATTAAGAATTATTAAATTCCAACTATTTACTTATCATTTGAAAGTACTTTTTAAATGTTTAACCAACTACCTATTTAATTTAATACCTATGATTCTTTTATTTTTTAGATTTCGAGAATATATCTCCATTTTTAAATATCTAGATCCATAACATAAAATTATTTTTAATAGATTTTCATCATTGTTAAAATATTGAGATAAATAAAGTGAAATAATTTGAACCATATTATAATGTATAGATTTGCATATTTGAAATTCTATATCATATTGTAATGTATTTTGTCTTGCTATAGATTCATTTCAGTTATGGATGTAAAGTGTTATTCTCAAAAATAAAGTAGACTGTTTAAACATTTGCGTACTAAATATTAAATTAAATGACACCGACACGGGTATATTATTATCATTACCTATGTGTTATATTTTCCAAAAAGACTATGTTTTGATTTATTTTTAAATCTTTGAATTTATTATGAATAAAAAAATTTGTCTACTAAATCGTTACAAATAACACTTGACGAGCTAAATCAAACGTGCATATTTTATTCATTCATAACAATGATGCAAAATGCAAAACTAAAAGATTTTTATTTTAAATTTGTCAGTTTTGAAATAACTATCTCAAAATCTCACGAAGACCATAATATTTTATATTTTCTTGTTTATTGTTTACTAGCCACAAGTCACGACACAACCCGTGTATTATAATCTTCAAGTAGATTTCTCCTTTCAGAAATTATTTAATATTTTATTCTTATTTTTCAGGATGTAACTCATTTACATTCTGATGTTTGAATTAGAATAACATAAATTGAATGAAATTAAATGTTAGAATATTTATTTTGCTTATAAAAAAGATACATTAATAATTATAATGTTATGCATCTTAAGACAATAATAATATCTTGAAAATAAGAAAAAAAAAATTAATACTCTTTTTCCTCCTCAGTTTTCTCTGTTAATCCGAACTCATTTTAAAATGTGTAAAAAATAAAATGTTGATAATATTTTATTAGATTTTTTTCTTTAAACAAACTTTAAATAATGTTTTTGCCTTTATGACGATGTGTTTTCTTTTAGATTGAATAATATTCACTTATTTGGTCCATCAATATGATAAATTATTACCAATTATTTAAATCAATACAAAATAACTTTCTCCGTTATTTATACAAATTATAATAATTCCAATGTCATACTGCACTTTTCGTTTTTTAGTGACATTTAAAAAAATATTTTATAGCTATAAGTTTGCTAACGGTGCGTGTTGTATATAATTATTGAATTTCGATTAGATTGTATTATTTTCACACTCTGTAATATTAATTTAGTTAGTAGTAACAATTTATATTGATGACATTTTCAAATCAATAAAAAAATATATCTTGACAATAACATTATACTCGTATTATACCCAAACAAATAAAGCATAAAATAACAAAAATTGGTGTCGCTCGAATAAATTTACGTTTTACAAAAATGATTATACCTACTAAGTATAGCACTCATAATATTTGATTTATGAAATTAAAAACTAAGCTATGCGACAATTCTACTATTTTTCTGGGTATATAAATCAAAATGTTTATATTTCTTTTAATTTTGAAATTAAAAATTTGTTATTTGAATAAATAAACTTGGTTATTATATCATTTTGATCTAATTATGATTCTTTAATAATTTGAACAATTTAATAGTATTTATCCAAGAAGTTGCCATTTACTGCTGATTATTTACGAACATTGTATTATGAACAATATCAACATTGTAGAAGTACTTAACAAATATTTTTAAGCATAATATCTTATTTCGTATGCTAGTCCATCACATATATTTACACAAATATTGATGGAAATACAATGTCAATTGTGTCACCTGTATCAAAATTTGAATCATTCTTTGTATAACAATAGTACTAGTACCTAGTGACCGAGGGTCATGTGTTAATGATTAGCAGTGATGTCATTTAGACCACGCAAAGTTTATATTTGCGTACCTACTTTAAATCCAATGTTATCATGATTCAGCGCACTTTTTAAATTGGTTGGCCTAAAACATGAATAAGTTTAAATAAGTTTAGACAGGGATTCTAGTACGCATAAAAATATGCGTATTAAAAAAACACCACTGGTCAGACTGAATAGTAAATGTTAAATTGTGTATCAATTAATCACTATAGTTTCTATAATCTAATTCTTGAACTTTCGATTTCCCATAATTTAGTATACCTACCTCACGTAGCCTATCCCCTAAATTTTTCTTAGCTCCTTTAACCTTTTTTCATTGTATTTGAACATTATTTTTTCCTCGACCGAGAAATCTCGTCATACGTAGCCGTGTATAATATAATAAAAATATACATTTATATACAGCCCGAGTCTGACAGTCGTGGAAAAATAATAATATTTAATATATATTTTATCGCGGACACCGCACGAAATTCATGGTGATAATAATAAAAAATAATAATAATAATACACGCCGAAAGCGCATGCAGATTATACCGAGGGCGCGATTTGTATACGCGTCGTGTGACAACCGTTTATAATATTATACTTATACGCATCCCATTACGTACCTATAATGTGTCATGTTTATTTTCCGAGAACTATGTCAACTCGAATATAATAGTGATACAATATTATCATTATTTCTATTAAAGATATCAACGCGTGTATGGTGAGGTAGAGGAATTCCACCACTTAGGTTCCGACTTAACGCAGATGTAGATGCTACGGCCGGACCAAGTATACAGGCGTATTGTCATCGTATATTTTTATTATACGCATCTTCTCTGTTTTTTTTTTTTTTTTTTTTTTTAAAGAGAGCAATGGCGATGATAATGATGGACGGTAGCGACGTCTTTCTGTATACACAAACGTACCTATATGAACATTAGAAACGACGACGACAAATGGACGGACGTCCGTGTCCAGACCGCGTTGACGCTTATATTATTATATATTACATGTGATAAAAAATGTGTGTGTGTAGGTTTTTCGTGACGTATTGTTTTTCAAAAGGAACAAAACAAAAAAAAAAAACACATTCGTACGACCGAATTTCGTCGGTGCACCCGCAGCTATACTCTTAGTGAGTACCTACACTATAATAGTTGCCTACTACAATATAATATGTTATATTGTTGGACAGTCGCAAATTACAGAGTGTGGTTATTAAATATTATCGTCGTTTTCTTTCACTTCTTTAGCAGGAAAAATATTTATCTTTTCTACTGGTCAGGCTGTGGCCTCTCGAACTGGATTTCCTTATTTATATTTTGTATATATATTATATATATATATATTACACTTTACGCGTAGTTTCTATTGTAGAGTGTCATGCACAACTTTGTGTAAGTATGCATTATGATATCCTAGATTCTGCATTATATTGTTATCGTTTTTATTATATTCTTTTTCATCGTCATCACTAATATATAAGAATTGAGACGAGACCGGGGTAGTGTGTTCGATATAATATTAATATTATAATAACTGCGGCCAGGTATAATAAATCTAGAGTGGTAGGTCTATCTAAACGGCTTTAGCTGAAAAGGACCCTTTAGAGGTTTTATATATTATGTATTTACTTCTATAATCAATAATTAATACGTTTTAAAATTTATAAATTTTAAATATAAATATAATTGTTCATATTGTCATCAAATCGTATTAATAACACCATGTATAATTTTGTATGCACTAAAATGATAATGCTATTTTTTCTGAAAATAAAAAATGTGATTTTCCTCTCCTCATTTGAGATTTCTATATCTATATCTGATTACAGTGCCGATCCAGACGACGGTATTATACCATGTAGATGGATGGCCGATTTCAATAGATTTTTCACGTTTATGAATAACCGTCGTAGGTATTATATAGCTGCCTCCTGAGCATAACAGAAAATTAAACATAATAACAATATTATCAAATATCGAGTTTATACTATAGTACTTTGCACTGAACAAATAACCGCTCTCAAAGTGATCATAATAGTTATTCGCAATGACCCATGTAAGTTGTAGCACGACCATGATTCGCGAGTTCTTTTGTGAGCTCAGTTATTATTTTTCGGGAAATTTACATGCGCGCTTATTGTTGCTGCGACTGACTTTCCGGAATGTAGGTTACATTTTTAAGCGAGCTACGACAATATATTATAATATAATATGTATCTTAAAGTATTAAACATATTTTATTATACATGATACTATAGTCACATGGAGTTTATTTTTTGTATTTTTAAGTTTTTTAATGTATCTAGTACAGTATAGTACCTGAACGGGTTGAGCTACACCCTTTTTATCTAAATACATTTCAGTAATGATGAACTTGATACAATATTAATAACTTGACAAATAAGTCATTACTTTTGTACGCAGTCAGTACTAAATAGTAAATACATTACATTATTAATTTCGTATCGAGTACACTGGATGGCATATACCACATAAATTAAGCGTGTGTGGAGTCATATGCAGCGCATATTGTACCTATAAGTATATTATTTGTATATTTTTTTTAGTTAAGGTATTGTACATAAGCGTTTAGAACTAAGTTATATAGTATGATATGAAATATTTAGAGATACTAATGGTTTTTTATATCGAAACAAATTCTAACATAACTCAATAATTATGTATAGTATTTTATTTTTGCATAAAAAGAAACGAGTTGAGTTTTAATTTAATTCCAGTAAGTTTACTTAATGAAAAAGTGTAAATATTGCCTCCCTAGTCGTATAAATCTTAGTAATTAAACAAAATAATGCTCACAAATCAGCCATGTACTGGACCACATTAATTTATATTTAAGTTCATATTGTTTATTCCGAAAATGAAATCAATCCACAATCAATTGTTTTTACTAAATTAATTTTAAACTTATCTAGAGTTGATAAATAATAAATATTTTTATGACTTTCGTGCATGAGTAATGAGTATTATATATTACACTACATAGTACATACCTACTTCATCGTTTACCTGTGGCAGAGGAGCTAAACAATCTCACTCTCTCTACGTATTTCATCTAATCGGCCCAAAAGAAAAAAGTATATTATATCTGTTAAAAATAGTGTTTATGGGAAATCGCATTTTTGTTTGTTTGTTTGTTTTTTTTTTTTTTTTTTTGTACATTTATGATGTTATAGAATACTATAATATCTATTATATGGCATGCGTATATAATAAATAAAATATCAAATATATTGTGTATTGTTGTATATAGAAACCGACAGGAATGAAATGTTGGTAGATATATATAGTTTCCATTCGTCAAAATATGTTTGTATACATAGTAAATGTTCCGTTTTTTTTATGTTCCAAGAATTCGTCATTTTTTTTTTTAAATTCATAGTGTGAAAGTTTTAAACCAATTAAACATAAATAAATATAATAAGTAGTAACTTAAAATTATAATAAAAAATAAAACACTATCAAATCATAAACTCACTTTGACAATTTTAATTTATAACACTATCATATTATTCAGTTTTATAAATTTAAATGATTTTTAATTTGATGTTTTAATAATTTCATTTTTTGATTAATGGTCAATGCTAACGTGTATAGTGTATACATATATCAAAACCCATTCATTATGTACATAATATATTTTACTCAAATCTATCACCAAAATAAAATAAATTATAATTAGATAATTCGACTATACCTTGTATACTATATAGTTATTTAAAATTTCACTGATTTAAATATTTGTTATTACTATATAACAAAAATTATAAAAATAATGAAATAAAATGTTAAATTATAATTTTTTTTTTCATTTTGATATTTTTTCGAATAAAAAAAACTAGACGATCCATACAAATACGATCAATGCAAATATTCAATTATGTACTTTTATAACTAAGACCATACCAAACAATTAGAATCAATAATAGTTATTGTTATATAATTAAGGTTAATATAATACTATATTGTAATATATATTTTATTATATACACATTAATGAAGATTAAATTTAAGGATAAAAATAGTTCAAGAGAACAGTCCTGTATAATGAATCTCCTTTGGAATAGTTAACTGATCACATAATTATATTGCATTTTATTGTAGTTATATTAACACAATATTACACTACGTATGTGCCAAACTGAACGAATTGCGAAGAGTTTCTAACACTCCATAATATCCTTTTAGGCTTGATAATTAAGGTAAAAGTGTATATTTTAAAATGCATAAATTTTCTTGTTTTTGTTTAACACATTGATGAATTATATAAAAATACTGTTAATATATCACACTCTAACCACTATATATAATAAGCATCATTATTTTCATTGAGAAATGTACGCATCAATGTCAAGGTTACTAGTGTAGAACGACAGCTTTGTTATATTTTATCATTTTGTACAAAATTTCCAAGACTTAAATATTCAGCAGTGATATATAAGTTGTTACTATTATCTAAAATTGATGATGTAAAAAATATCAGTTTTCAATATCAATGATTATTATTCAAACGAGAAAATATATATTATAATACAGAAATAAATATAATAAATACAATACTATGAGTTCGAGAATTTATAAATTGTATTTGTTTCATTAGATATTTTCAATTTTTTGTAACATATTTACCATTTAAATGTATTAAAATTCGTGTTTAATATTTAATTTTTTTTTTATTATGTTATCATTTTATACTTTTTTATATGCTTACTGCTTATTTTTACTTATTTTTAACTCACAAAAAAATATTAAATAAACATAAAACGTGGTTATTTTTTCAATGCAGCCTGAGTGAAAAACGTGTAAATAAATACAAACGCCTCTATATATAATATGTATATTGTATGTATGAAACATATTATAAGTATAAGACCAACAGTCATGGAATATCTTCGTTCAGATAAAGTAAAGCGTATAATTTACATACACAATGTAGTACCAGATACCTGCAATGCTGCAACAGTACATAAAATTAATACCTATATAATATATTGCCATAATAGTACTAATACTATTTATATCTCCAACACATTTATCAATAATATTGTTAAAAAAAAAAAAAAATTCTTTATATAAAAATATTCAAAATTTATAAAAGAATAACGAATAACTTAAGTACAATAATTTTAAATTTACTGCCATATCCCAAAGATTATATTGTATTTTTTTTTTTATGAATAACAAGTTCCATCAAAATATTGAAAGGTATATCACGTAATATTTTGTAGAACACAATGGCATATTTATATTAACTGTATGTTATTTTACTACTTTTAGTTATTTGTTATTAAACAATTAATAATTTATTAAGATGTTTACAGTATAATATTATATTAATGTACTATTCTTGTTTTAGTTTGAGTAATTTAAATTTATACTAATATTTTATTGATCTACTTATGTTAATAAATCACGTATAGACCTAAATTGTATTAGTTATTTTTAAAAATTTGGATTTTTACTGTAATATCAATTAAATAGTATATTCGTAGATCGTTAGTTTCATTTTTTTTTCAATAGATAGCATATAAATAATAAAAACATAATAATATACAATTTTTGGATGCTCATTTACTAAATTGTTAACTCGCGTTGCCTGGTTTTCAAAGTTTCACTCTATGGTTATAATAAACGTTTATGATATGAATATAAAATCCATTGAAAATATAAAAGGTGGCCTAATTAATTCCGAAAGCTATGCGCCCAGAAAATTTTTAAACAAAGGTTATTAATATTATTATAAATAACCTACTTTGAAAAAATGAAATATTTATAAATTCGTGATGCAGAAGAAACGCGTACCTACCTATATATTATCATGCACATCCATTTATATTACAGATTAATGATAGGTATACCGCATATGTATGCCTAAACATAGAAATCTGTTTATTAATCATTCCGAAATAATTGTACGATCCTATTTCTTTGTGTAACTGTTTATGAGCATATCCCACTAAGACACTATGGCAGAAAATATTTCTGAAATATATAATAATTCGTTAAAATAATATTATACATAAGTACAATGTAACCTACTTTTAGTAAATCATTTTATTAGTACCTATCTGTTTGTTTACTTTTTAAAAAATAATATTATTATTGTTATCATGTAAACATAATAAAATTTTATAATTTTATATTTAATTGAATCTACTTTAAATTTAAATGAACTTAATTTAAAAAAAAATTATAAAAAAAACTGTATTTAAAACAATTTAATATTTTTATAAATCATATAATGCAAATAGGTATAATAATTATTACCAAAAATTATTTTGTACGAAAAAAAATATTAAATGTATATTTTTATATTATCTTTATCGTTGTTAATTTTGTATAATAGTTTAAGTAGTTGAACGCATGGTGTGCTTAGAATCATTATAAATATTGTCCTTTAAAAAACACTCATTTTGATTGATGTAGAGAAAAATAAAAAGTCTGTCAGATTTTTATCAGAACATAAGTAATAATTCATTGTACGCGTGTACTTCGGTAGTACGTGATAAACCATGCACGCGTAAATGCGTTCTTAAATTTGAATTTAAATTATTATTCGAATGAATCGTGTAAACACTAAACATAATAAATATTTACACAATATAGAAATAGCTTTATACCTAAAAGAATGTGGGTTTTTTGCCGATTATAAATTCGAAAAATAATATAATCGTTAATATACCTAAAAAAAAAAAAAACTGTTTATTATTGGTACATAATACAAATATACGATTATAACCCCAACACACAAAAACAAAAAATAATACTGTTATTCATAGTATAGACATTATACACATACACTTACACAAGTCTTATACAGATTAAAGTCAAATATTTTTAAAATAACTTCAGAAGTCATAACTTATAAGAATAACAAAAAATATGTTTAAAAAAAATCATTTGATTTTTTACGTATGAAAATCTTCTGCCAAGATTTTTTTCTGTATGTGTGCGTGGTTTATTAGATTAGATGCACCCGAGAAGCCTGAACGCGATGTCGTGAAAATTCGAGGCGGTAAAAAATGGTATCCTAGTGGGCAGGAAAATAACAATAACAGTAACATAATAATAATATATTATCTGTGCCGCATTCTACACAGCTGATCAACTTTTAGATGTGTTCTATACAAACCAATCTCGCGTCGCACACAACTCGTCGCAATATTATATTATTATTATGCGTGCGCGTATTATATATGTGGCGTACGATTTTCATTTGTATCTCCTCGGCGGCGACTAATGTAAACTATACTGGCCGTTGTACGGGTATAAATAAAATAATACTACACCTATTTGATATTATATTATATTATGTGCGAGTGTATCGAATGAAAATACACTGTCACTTAATAAACGCGTATTTCTTCCACAGAATGTATGTCAAGTGGAGATGTGTCGGCACAATTATTATATTATGCGTCCGGTACGAATGCAAAATTAATTCGTACACTCGAAACGATATATATGCCTTCATACGAATAATATATACATATATAATACAAGTAAAATACCATATGACATTGTATAGACGAATAGAATTCGATATTGTTACTTTCAGATTTGAATGGCTATTTTCGAACCATCTCATTTCAAAAAATAAAATAAATAAATAAATAAATAAAAAATACAGCACTCTGCACACTATACAACCGTTGGGTGTGTGATACGTTTTTAGTTCTTATGGGTATCGTTTGAAGATCATAACTTTACATCTACGTATAAAATTAATATGATCTTAGATATTGCGTTCTCTCAATAGTTTTTTTTTTTTTTTTACTGATCTCGATTTCACGCTCCACGTAATCGTAATTAATATTTTTAGGTAAAAATAACAATAGTAATAGTTTTTTTCAGAGGTCTCAATACTACAGATGGTACAGGACGAACTTCATCAGCACCAGATTTTTTAACTGATTCATATCCAACTGTTACGGAAACAGGCTGTTAATCTGAATTATATTTCATTGGTATATTATTATACGAATGCGAATTTTGGAATTATATTTTATTGTGCCTAATTTGAGTTGCTGAGGATGAACTATACAATATGTGTTATTCTTACCACAATTACAAATTCTCGCTCTACTTTGTTCATTATTCATAATTTCTATAATATTTTATGAAACAAAAGACAAAAATTCCATGAGAAATAAAACAACGTCAATTTAAAAAATGACAAAAATATTTTCTGGAAAACATTGCTTATTTGAATCATTAAATATTGTTATTTTGAATTAATTAAGTTTGAATTTTAAAAATGCTTATTTTTTCTGCGATTAGGTATTTACGATTACGTGACACATACTCATACGTTTTCAATTCACTAAAAATATGGATTTTTGTTTGAAATAATAATATGATAGGTGGTATTTTACGCCTGTAATATAATTAATTATAATACAATAGAATAGTGATTTAAAAAACTAATGAAAATCGTGTGATGACATGCTTTCAATAAAAAAAATACGATAAAATCTATAATATACTTACAACATTGATATTGGTACCTTTATTATAGGAATTATTTTATTTAGAAAATTAGATACTTATACAAAAATTAAAATTTGTTTGAGACAATAAATGGTTCAATATAAATATTGAAGTTAAGATAATAATATATTTATATATTATAGTTTTGGGTTTACTATTGCGTAGAGATACGAAATACGTATTTTATACACGACTATAATAACTCCTATAGCTGTACAGATAGATCCAGGCCCATAAACCATAGCCAAACCAAATTATCAGTTAGGGTAAACCAAATTTAAGGGTTGGCATAAGAAAAAAAATAATATTAATTATATATGCAATACAGTTAAAAATAACTTCTTAACTTCTTAGCACTGCTTTTACTGCTAATAAAATTACCAGGCAATAATATTCAAACTTAGTATCTACTAGCCATAAAATACCACTTCATATATACATTTAATACTTGTTTTTACGGGCAACGATTAGGTCCTGGGGAGCCGCTACCTTTACCTGCCCCCTCCCCCGTATTATACATGCATAGGTTGGTTATATAATTTGTCCAAAAATTCTCCTATTGAGTACGATAAAACAAGTTGATATTTGATTTTCCTATTACTATTTTATCAACAAAATGTATTATTATGACGAAATGCAATGAGATCATTATTCCCATACAATCTATAAATCAACACTTGAGTCTATTGTTAATACTAGGTAGCAATATTTAGCAATAATATTAATAATAATAACTACCTAATTAGAAAGATTAAATTGCAATAAAAAATTACAGAAATAAATATAAAGCAATTTGTATTCATTTACTATCCTTAGTTCTATAAGTTAAGATATAAAACATTAACATAAATTGTATATTTTAAACACGAATATTGTAATATGGTAAATTCGTCATAAAACTAACGTGTATTTAAAATTTGTAAAAAAAAATATATTAATTTAAATATTTTATAGATAACGTTAAAAATTTAATTTTTATAAATATTCAAAGTTAATACTTGTCTTATCACTACTAATTATTATAATTTTTGATAAAATGTAGTTAATAATAATTAATTATGATAATATTGTATTACACAGAACCAATAAAATATAATTTTTTTCAACAAGCAAAACATCAACAGTTTATGTATATTCTGCTGCATCACAAGATACTAGAAGGAGCAATAAACTGTAATAGCATGAGTGAAAATAATTTATATTGGTATTAATGTGGTATTAACAAAAATAGTCTACCTACTTATTTATGTCGTTTTAATTTATAAACATAAGAAAATTATTCAGTTATTTCAAACAATGTATTTTTAAATGTTGAATTTTTTTTTTTGGATTTTGTGCACGAAAATATGTTAAATACTGACTACTATTTTAAATCTCACTATGGACAAAACAGAGAATCAGATTTTGCAATCGAGTACCCATGTGAAATTCTCGTGTTTCATAATTATAACACTATCTAGTATAACTTCATTCTTAAGAGTATATATTGTATGTAGCTGTAAAACACTTGATTTTTAGTACTATATTTAAATAATATAAATAATTTATTTACCTATTTATTTATTCAAAGCTGGAAGGCATTGCGTTTCGTTGTTTTTATTTAAAAATGTGAAAACACAAAACTTGTAACAAATACTTATAATTAAGTTCAAAAGAAGTTCTCCATTAAAAAAAAAAAAAAAAAACAATGAAAAAACATTCAAACCTAATCTATGTCCATTTTGTTTACCAAATTATACTTTTCTACTTTTCTAGGAAACTACAATGATATTAATCAGAAAGCTTAATAGTAAAATGCACCATTATTTAAATATCCGATATTTAATGTGTCAATTAAAATATCATAACAACCACGGTTAGGTTAAAACGTATAGTTCAAGATAATATTAAAATAAATTATATTTAGTTATTAAATAAAGTATACTGTACCATGCAATTCAAAATAATACTTAATAATACCATTATCTTTTCGAACAAATTATCAATAATAATAATATCCCAATTTTTAATTCAAACATGTGTAAAAAATATAAATACAATTTTTCTAAAATAAATAATTTATTGCGTACAAAAAATATTAAATTCAAATCGTTTTAATTGTCATAAATCAATCACCTTATATGTAGAAAATACAATCATATTATACTACTGTTGTAATAACATTACAATTATTACACTAACACCAGATTTTAATTATCTTATTAAAAACAGGTAGGTACTTAGAAACTAAAACTATGAAATATTCTAAATTAATAAAATATATACTTATGATAATACTATTATTACTTATTAGTTATTATTTATTAGATATCACAACATCGCAGCGCGAGTATATCAACAAACGTCACCACCAAACACATAGGTACACATTTTACAAAACTAATTTTGTATTCTTATTATTGAAAATATGAAAGAATATAATAAAAGAACATTATGATTATAATTGATGGGCTGACGGCAGTGGCGCTAAACAAGAAGATTTTATGTTAACCAAAAAAACGATTGAAATTATGTTACTGTCAATGAACAATAATGATTCGTTAAAGTATTTTATAAACAAGTAAAAAATGTTTGTGGTACTATCATAATAAATAGTAGGTATAGTTTTTGTGGTTTATAGACATTATTATGGAGCGAAAATGAATTCTTTAGGTTATACTAACGAGTACGTTTAACGTAATCGAACAAAGCATTATAATTTTTATAGAATATGTAAGGAATAAGAAAATTCGTACGAATTATTAACTTCTGAACAGTGAAAATTGATTACGAAATAACCAGATTATATTTAAGATAATCATTATTACTCGTAAAATAGTAATAATAGATTTAATAGTCTATTTAATAGTGTAAATATAAATATAAATATAAATATAATGATATTTTATTTTATTTATTTTTAGAAGTGGAAGTTGTTATGAATAAAATCCGATAAGTTTTAAAATCTTAATATTAATGTACGTTTCAAATGGAAAATTTAAAACTGTTTGCATTTAAGAGCCGTTAAATTAAAATGTGATACTGACTCCAACTGGAGGGACAGTCCTATGTTTTGTATAATTTATTTATAGAATTTGTACTACGAAACAATTTTTCCATTTCAATTATATTTATATTTTGTAATTGGGTAAGTGCATTGATTTATTTAACTTTTTTTGTGCATTTTTGAAACATTTTTAGGTCATAAATCTACGGTCGTCAGTTATCACCGCTGTTGTAGTCGTTAATGCCACCACTACCGCCCTTACCACCACTGACCAGTGACCATAGTAGTTCAAGGACGTTAAGGGTACTGGGCTTGGGACTGTGATGGACCATATGATGATGAATAGTCCTCAGACGCCTGGTGAATCCTGTAGACAGGCATGGCGGGTGACACGATGTCCACTGTCTTCCGTGATCCAGGATACCGTTCCACGTCCGCTGGATAGTTGTGCATGCCCGAAATGTCCACCACCGCCTCAGCGCACTGTCTGTGCGGCACTACACTGCTCTCCTCCATCAGCGTGGCAGTTAGATGACTGCCACCGCTTTTGCCGCCACCGCCCTTCATGCAGCTGTAGATTGCTAAGGCCAACGCCGCGCCCGCCGTCATCAGAGCCTTGCTGGAAAGCGCTATCAAGGCGCTGGCTCCGACAGCGGCCATCGTGCCCGCCGCCCAGTACAAGCCGTGATAGTCTTTCTTTTTTCTACCTTTCGTTTTAAAAAAAAAAAAAAAAAAATACAAAAACAAAAATAATATGAAAGAACAGATAGAGAACGATTTTCAATATTTAGAATTAAGCACTCAAAATTCCCATAAAAACCCAAAAGTGTGGTCTTATTTGTATATTACTACCAAAGATAATCGGTAAGCGAGCTTCAAGTCTTTGCAAGTGTGTTGATACTTTTTTAATAAAACAACAACGAAAAACCCTATATTTTATGGAAAAATTGGCTTGTCTTAAATTGAAACGTTTAATCACCAATTTCGCTCAAATTTAATTATATTACGAAAACATGTAACAATATTATAAAAAAAATCATTCAACTACTGAAAACGAGATAAACAAGAAGATAATCGAATCACGTATCACATTGAAATTAACATAATATTAAATCATCGAAAAGCCAAACCTATTTTGAGGTTACGATGTCCGTTTGCCAGGCACGACGTATTTAATGCATAACACTGTACATTATTTGGAATTTTACTTGTCCCGTCAAATTGATGAATTGTTTAAATTCAAAAAAAAAAAAAATTGTAAAACTATAAAATAACACGATGTATCATTTCGTACTTTATAATTCTCTTTGGAATTTTGTATGCACGTTCGAAAATCTATGTATAATGTTTTTTAATAATAATTCGTTTTTAGTTCGATATACATCAAAGTGTAACGTATATAGGTAATATCTAAAAACGGTATGACACGTTGACGATGCGTGTCCTTGTAGCGTCACGCCAGCCGATTTCAATTTTAATTTTTTTTCTTCACTACAGATGTACCTAATAAACCGGTTGACGGATAATATAATTGCCGTGTACTGTGTTTAATTTGTTTTTAAAATAATTACGTTCGTTATTGTTGACGAGCCTA
This sequence comes from Aphis craccivora, assembly GCA_009835225.1. NCBI lineage: Eukaryota > Metazoa > Arthropoda > Insecta > Hemiptera > Aphididae > Aphis > Aphis craccivora. Next base: position 37,088 of record VUJU01000757.1, on the reverse strand, counting down.
TATACGAGTCGGTTGAACAATTTAGACGACTTTCACCTTGCGAGTACAATATAATATCTACAAATTTATAACAATTATCGTGGACAAAACCGATATATATATATATAATAGAGAACAGACAATGTATACTAATATGTAATAATCGGTTATAATTTTGAATAGTATATTTTAAATTGTACTAAAAATCGAATATCCCCGGACGTTATTTTTTACACTAAATGCGTGTAATAATATTACCGAGTTGACAGACGACAGTTAGTATATAGTTTAATACGAGACCTGCAGTAATTAGTGTAATTATATTATTTACAATTAATTTAAATATTTAATATAATAATGTATATAATAAATATAGCATAGTATAGTATTATTATACTAATATTTATAGCGTTAGTGGAATCCTTAAGCCAATTTGTGGGGGGGGGAGGAATGAATAAAAACTTAAGTTTTAAGTTCAGTCTTTGCATATAGATTTAAATTACTTATTATAAAATATATATTTTTCTTGTTTTTAACCTAAATCTAACCTAACCTTTTTTTTTTGCTGTTTGAACCGACGACCGGGAGGGGACTAACCTAACCTAACCTAACATAACCTTGTCGTGTGTGTTTTCTCCATCTTACTAGATAATATTGTATAATATTTAAAATTTTATATTCAGAATATTATGCACTTTACACTATTATATTTAATATTAGAGTAAGTAAAATTTTTATCAAATGCAAATGTTACAATATTATTTAGCATTTTAATTGTAAAGCAAATTATGAGTTGAAGTTTTTAAAATGAAATTAAAATTTACAATTTAACATTAAAAAAAAATCCTATGAGAGTCCCTAAATAATATTCTTAGTTTTTACTAACAATTTTTAAAGGTATAATTAATTACTACTCGAATATAAAAATTGCAGAATAAAATGGATTATTTTGGTACATAAAATATTTAATGGTATTAGTTAGTTGAATGGAGACAAAACATGATGGTACGACGTCCACGTGTGTGTTAATGGACAATTTAAACCACATAATATAATATACATTTATTAAAACGTAACCACTTAACATTTTATTAGTTATTTATAATATGCACACTATGCATTAATAATAATTCATAAATAATTATATTAATATTAATATAATCAGAAATAGTTAAGTTATAGAAAAATTAACTATAAACAATTAAGAATTTTTTTTAAAAGCCAAAAGGTATGAGGATAAGGTGATTTTGTGTGCCGTCATCCCGTCTTTACTTGAGTTTTGTACTTAATGTGTTAGTTTTTTCAACAATTTGGGAAGTAAATAATGCAAAGACTTGACGGTAAATAATAAAATTATGCGTTTGGTCATACTCATTCTGAGAAACGGCAGTATCCGTTCGAACATGCTGTTACCAACCGATCGGGCCGTCGCGTTGATCGGATTGAGGAGTCTGACTCGCAGATCGATGCTCTCCACGTAATCGTTGAGCCGTTTGGCGATCATGTGATCCAACTGAGTGGAATTGGCAGCGTCCAGCGACTCATTGGTTGGTAGTAGACCAGCCGACGAACTGCGCCTCTGGAATAACGTGAATCCCGGGTAAATCTCGTAGCTTCGTTCGGCATCTAGACCGTCCAGAAACAATAGCACGTCCTTCTTGACGCAAGTCATCGTGTAATTGTTCGAACATCGTGCCTGTGGACCTTCCTGCAATAGCCGAATATATTCCATTCATTAGGTATAATATTATCACAAGGTCCATAAATATATTTAATTTTTCAACTTTTAACTACATTATACATTGTTACATTAAGTTAAACACACAAAACAAAAGTTATCTTGATGCTATTGGGTTACCATCAAGAGTGAAGAGGAATCGAATAAAAATATATTATAATATCGTTGTTTAAAAGTTTAAAATATTGTTGTTTTTTTGGTAGTAATCTTAACTGTTGTATATACTTCACGTAACCTACGTTAAAGTCTTGTGCTTAAATCAATCATACTAGGTACACCGATTTGGTACCGAGTTGCCGGCTACGTAACATAATACCTATTTACATATCATCTGCACTGACAATTATTAACTTCACAATGGCTTAAATATAATATATAAAACACATCATAGCGATATTAGCAATATTCACATTAGGTATATTAAAAACTTAATAACTTTACCAAATATCACAACAATAGTATACTAAAATAATAATATATGTATTAATATGTCACTCATAGGCTTAATATAATACCTATAGAATAACCGACTTATACGATTTAATCTAAGTACACAATGTAATTCATTATAATATAATATGTAATAAGTACTTATAATTTATCTTATATATTATATATATAATCTAACATAATCATCCTCAGAAATACTCAAAAATATTAAACATCAAAAACGTAATGATTTTTAGCTATATTACCAATATATTATAATTGTAAAATTATTTTACCATTAACCATATGGATAATAGTATCCAATAACCTAAGTAACCTGTATAGTTCGCATTTTTTTAAGTTCAACAAAAAAAAAAAAGAAAAAATAATAACTGAAACCCTGTACCATACTATATCAATCAAAATTATGCATAAAACTAATATTGTCATATTTATTTATTTAATAATAACTAATAATACATATCTAAGTTTTAATAAAAGTAAGTTGATAAATTTGAAATTTGAAGACTCATCTATATTAAATTAATCATAAAAAATGCTTAACCATAAAACATGTATTATTATGTAACGTAGTGTTTCGTTAATACTTCTACTGGCCACTATTTTATGCTTCATTAAAATAGGTATTTTAAATAAATTGTACTACCTATATCATATTAACTTAACGTATAGTTTAATGTTATGCATTTCAAATAGATTAAATAGATAGTATCGAGGTGTTAAAATATACATATTTATTAGTACTTTTATAAACATAATACATTGCGTACAAAAATATTTGTTCGGATATAATACCAAAATAATACGTACGCACATATACTTGATGTACCTAGTTAGATTTCACACGGAGAAAATGCGTTTTTCATCGATCGCCGGCTGCGTTCGTTACCCGGCACCCGCAGCTCCAAACACAAGTACTTACATGTTGTACACAACACGTATTATAGGTGTACACGAATTCGGATTCTTCTACATCGTACAGATGTAACATACAGTAATATAATATCACATTTCTATATTGTCTTCACGCGAAACGCGTGTGGTATGCGTGTTAAGCTGATGGGAATACGTGTGTTGTGTGTTTGTGTGTGTATGTGTGTGTGTGTGTGTGTGTGTGTGTTCGTGTGTGTAGAAGGTTATGCCGCAGATGTAGAGCACGTCTGATCCGACACTAATAACCGTATCATCAATATGCAGGTCATCGTCATAATAACAATGTATTCGCGTGTTGTACCTACAAGTATCGTATATACTATAATGTTTCGTGTACGAAAAGGGAAAACCGTTTATTTTGATTTGTTTATTTATTTTACTATTATTTTTATTATTATTCATTTTTTTTTATAATAAAATTAAAATACGGTTTTACGTGGACGATTTCACGTGATTCGAACTATAATATTATTTACATACGCGATACGCGTCCGTGAATGTACATTATAATAAATACGTATATTATAACATATTACACATTAAATTATACGCATATGTCAGTATTGAGATAAATTATAGTTTTCACTAGAACATAATATTATTATGTACTCTTTACGATTCGGTTGTATGAAATTTTGAAATAGATTTCTTAAAAACTAGATTTAAAAAAAAAAAAAGGTGATGACTGTTACAATGAAAATTATACAACTGTAATTGATATACATAATAAACATAACTCATAACTCAACTTAATATGATTTGAATATATTTTACTTTTGTTTTTAAATTACGTCATGTTTGTATAAACAATTTTGAGTATAAGTTATATTAGCAAATCAATATTAAACAATACTGGGGTATATAATATTATAATTAAAAAATTAGATTTATTAGGTATTTATAATTTCAAAGTAATCAGTAATCTAATGATCAAATAATTCAATAAGTATATTGTATTGACTTGGTTAGCGTTAATGAAAAATAAGTATCGTATAACACAATAATGTATAAAACTATAAAGTATAAATTATACTGTATGGCATTATAAAGTAAAACGTTAATTTTATTTTATTATTTCTGGTAATTAAATTATTAATACCATCTTCTTGTGTAACTCATTTTCACTCATCATAGTTCTAAATATGAAATATAAACAACTCTAATACGCTTTTTTTGTTGAAGTGTTTAATAAAGAAGAAGAATTACATATATAGGTACATAAAAAAATAAAAGTGTATTTTTTTAATATTTATATTCCAACAAAACATTCATTTCTGATAATTAATACATTTTAAAAACGTTAGTTAATTTAAACTTTTGAATAGGTACCTAATCATTTTTCTTATTAAGTTGAATAATAAAAATGAATATAAAAAAATAGGTATTACAATGTACTAAATTATTTTTTATTACTTTGTTAGTATTATATAAATCTGTGTTAGGGTATAATTATACTAATAGGATTTTAGTCTTGCAAGTTTACTTGCACCCTACTTCACATAAATTCAATACGGATCAAGTTATCAAGTTACTAATAGTCTTATTATCCATATTATTATAGAACGAACAGAATTTAACTAAAAGAAAATATAGTGAACAAATTTTGAATAATATTACCAAATAATATACCTGTTATTAAAGAATCATAAGTTATATTAAAAACACAAACTATGTATAAGTAACGTTGTTAACTTCTAATTTATTAGTATATTTATTGAGATAATATTTTGTTAGATAAATATGCTAACACAAATCTATATTAATTATTTTCAGTTGTATACAAAATACTATTACTGTTATTATACTATTACACAAATACAAAGTCGTGAATTTCAATAATTTATTAATTAAGTAATTTTTATTTAAATACCGCAGTAATAAATATAATACATTTTAATGCGAATAAAATGAGTCATTCCAATGAAGGTGTTAATTGAATTCAATGATATATCATACAATTCTGAGTAAAGATGGTTTTGTGGCGTATATTTAAGCTTGAACCACTACATCCAAAGTTTCAAAGGATCTATATCATTTTCCACTAAAGAAAAAATGTATTTCAATTTATTAAACATTCATTTAATTAATATTTATCTTGAAAATAATTTTAACTAAAAATAAATACAATAAAAGTTCCCAAACATCAGACTTTATCTTATCTCACTATCTCTGTTTAAAAAGACCCTATCTAGTCTTTAAGCCTTAGGGTCACCACGTTGCGTGCTGTACAACTGCATCAGACAGCCTATAATATCATTTATTTTACTATTAGTTTTACGGAAGGTTGATTTCATTTTGGAAAAAATATTGCATTTATTATACTATTTAACAGTATTTAAATGTTTAAGATTTAAATTATTTTTACAAAATTTAAAATTTAAATACTAATAAAAATAGATTGTGTCTACTGCAGTACTGCCTATACATTTCAAATATTTATCACATCAATAAAAATAACTCATAAAAGATATTTCATTAAATTTACAAGCATTTTCACACAACGAGTAATTTATGATCGACGTTTATTAAAGGAAAAAAATAAAATAAAAAATCGTTTGTTTTTATAAATATTTGAAAGCAGGCAAAATATTTTAAAATTATATTATGTACAGAAAATAACCATAAAAACAATTAAAAAAAAAAAAAAAAAAATTCAAATATCTAAGGTTAAATATTTGTTTTTAAAATACTCAAAAAAATAAAAATAAATCTATTTGATAAAAAACTGATTCTATGTAAAAATTCCTGTTTTTCTTTATTTATTTTTGTTCTAATCTATTATTTTGAAAAACACTAGAGATTTTAATTTAGAATTGTTTAATGTACAAACAAATTCCAATTCTCTATACCATATCATTTTTATTGTTCAAATCGAACCATCTTTTCAACCACTTATCATAAGCCAAAAAACAGACATCATTATATAATCAATACATCCATTGATCTGCTTAGAATTAAAACGTTTTTGATTTATTTTTTTTTTTTTTAAAAAAAAAAGAAAATTTAATATTTTAGATACTTAGGGAAAGTTATTCATTGACTCATTGTTCAGTTTTGATATGTATAATATACTGCATAGTTTATATATTAATTCAGTGACCAGTAGATTTTTTTACTTAATTAGTTTCACGATAAAATGTGTATTATGTGTGAAAGTAATAGAAATCATTTATTGTTGAAAATCAAAATAAGGATTCTCGGAATGGACTTGAACGTCGAACCAATAGCACTATACTGGTAATCCATTACCATACATTATATACATTAGATTGTGAACAAAACGAATCGTTTTTTTACCATAATGTACTATAACTAAATAACTGATGTAGTTAATATGTTACGTGCATGTAACAATCATAATGTCACTTTCGTCTGCTTGAAATTATACGTTAAGCTATTCACAATACATATAACCAAACATTCCAGACGAATTACTCAGAAAAAGTGGTCGTAAAAATAATTGAAAATTTTGGTACAAATACATGGACAAAAAAAATCTGACCAATGATATAAATCTTTGCAAGCCGTTTTCTGCTGATCCAACCCATTGTGTAAGTTTATTATTGTTTCTTACGTACGTGTTGTACTAAATTACAGTAACACTAATACATATTATGATACACAAAGCGTATTAATTTGCCTTATTGGAATTATTAGTATTAATTCGTTAAACCAATGTATTTGCTCCAATTTTGAATGACACAAAACAATGGAATAAATGAAAATACGAATAACAGGATGAAAAAAAAAACATAGAAAATAATTTGTTCATTGGCCAACCGTGCGGTACATGATGATAAAATGGTTTCTCGCCATTGTCAATGGTTTTACGGTAATACGGGTTCGTTTATCCATGTGTTAAGTGTTCTGAATTTTGATAATGAATCGCAAATCTAGGATGAATGGATGATAAGGAAGTCGACACAGTGACATTAGAGAATAACAATAAAGATTAAAAAACTAATCATAATATTCATTTTTTTACCTATATGTCAGCGAAGATAATGTTGTAATTAACTGGGTTATAATCTATTTTAAATATAAATATTATATTTCTATGATTGATCACAAGACTTACCCAAACAAGTGTGAAATATGCTGTGAAATAAAGTATACAGTGGCGTTTTACGGGGGTGGTCCAGGGTTACTGGACCCCCCCCAGATGAAAAAAAAAACCGATACATATTCCTGTAATATAGTTAAGTAATAAGCATAGAAATTGGTATTGAGTGTATTCTGACGACGATTTTCAAGTTACGGCTAAATATAATGTGATAAAGGCAATAGGCATATAGTTATCATAGTTTATTATATAAATTATTTAATTATGTATAAACTGTGGACTCCCCCAGAAAATTTTTAAAAATATGCCACTGAAAGTATATACAAGTGGTTTGTAGTTTTTATAAATAATAATTAGCCAGATCAAAATACATGATAGTATTTTATTAGTTTAATTATTATGATTTTTTTATTTAGTTAATAAAAATCATATTTTTATTTAATTATCGTGTATGGTTATTGATTATACGGATAAAAAAATATATTCGTATAATAGTACATTATAATTTATTATAATTATTATATATAATATTTCCAGTAGTTTCAAAGTAATGAAATAATGTAAAAAATATGCTATGAATATACAAAATATGATTTTAATAAATTTAGTATTATTATTAGACAATAGTTTTTCAGTATAATTGTATAACACAAAGTATATACAATATTAAAGCAAAAAGTATGTATACCTATTAATAATTAATAAATAATTAATAATTACTAATAAGGTACATGTGAATTAAACTATAAAACTAACGTCTAAGAACTATATTCAAAGTTTCACTACTCTCTAAAGTTATAATTCAAAGCATAAAGGATTTAAAAAGTGAAGTACCTATTCTGTATAGAGGATAGTTGATTACAGTCGAGTGAGAGGAGATATTCAAATCTTAGTAGGTGGAAAATAGTATAGTACTATGCCAAAGGGAAACCTAACTATAAGAATCCATTGAAAAAAATGAAATAAAACTGAGATTACCGTACAACTATCAAAAGGATAGTGTTGAGACATTAAAAGTGACGAGATCCTTAACTAAATAATAAGAAGTCATGATGGAAATTTTTAAGTTTGAGTATGTAGATTGAGTACGGTATAACTTATTCTTAACCGTGGTGAATCATATATATTAAAATTATACATCAAATTCGTGTTGATTGAAACTAATTATCTAGTTTGTGAATATTATATTCCTTTAAAACATAATATATAATAAGTTATTTATACTTGAATACTTCTCGAGAATATTTATATATTGTTCACTATTAGTTAATAATGGCTAATAATCGTAACTGTTTAAAAATTGTATAATAAAAAAAATAATCATAATATTATTACTGAAAGACATGGTTAGTTCTCAATGACTATATGTGTCGATTCAAAAGCGTAAAGTAGGTACAGGTATATCGAATTGGAAGTTATATTTTCCGATTGTATGTAAACATTTAAAATTTATAATAGTAGTATAATATTTTGATCTTCAATTTCCCCACTAATTAATACGTAAAATGCATATATTGTGTATTTTTAAATAATAAATTTGTTTGCGCTGCAAAAAAGTACAGGAATAATATTCAAAAGTTTTTCGACGTGTTGTACCGAGTCTATTCTAAATCCCAGATGAATTAAATAAAATAATTCGATCGAAACTGAACACAAAAGTCACAATCATCAGTATTATATACTTTTGTTGTGTCCCGAGTATCTGGTATCATAAAATACTAATAGCGGGGTGGTTTAAAACAAAAAAAAACTTTTCTTAAAAAAAATAAGTCATCCCGCTCCCTCAAAGCCATGAACTGTTTGAAACGTGTTCGCAACCCTGCTAGCGATACGATCGGCATGGTATATTTATCTATTGCTATAATATATATATTAAGAGTATTATCATTATACTGTACCTGTACCGGGGTGGAAGTGACTACGTTGTCGGCGGCTAGCAGGACCTCTGCTCCGGCGATCAGATACAAGGCGAGACGCAGTGGCGACCACGGCGGGTGATACATGTCGTGACGCGTTGAGTGGTACCTTAATACGTGCAATATACGTTTTATAATAATAATAATAATAATAATTGTATTAATTAATATAGTATTGTGATATCATACGTTGATGGTCGCAGAGAACTACGACGGCTGCAGTGCACAGAAGGTTAATGACTGACAGTGCCGGGATACCGCTAACGAGCGGCGCCGTCGCTGCGGTCGTCGGGGTGTGTGATCCGCCTCCGCCACTGCCGAAATCTAAGTATTCGCGTGGGTGAGTGTGTATAATTATTGTTGTAGTCGCGTGAATCGGCGAAAAAACATTTTGTCGCGACAAGTGAACCGTCAAACAATAGAGTCCGACGTAAACGCAGTTTCCGTCCAAAATCGGTTGTTTTTTTTCTTCCCTCTCCCGACGGCGAATCAGTGTATTACACCACCGATCGGTATCGTGCTGTAGCTAGTCGTGTATAATATAATTAATAATATTATGTGTCGAATCCCGCACGTTTCGATATGATTTTATACTTTAAGTTGTTTTTCTGTTAAGACGATGGACGACGACGATGGTGCCTCTTCGGGACCGTTTTTCCAACTGGCGGCCGCCGCCGAAGTCAGTAACGCGGGCGGGTTCACACGATCATACTCCTATGGAAGATTTCGGAAATCGGACGGTTACGGTCTTTTAGCGTACGCAACGATATTATAATGATAATATATACGGGCAGAGTCGATAATTACCATTGTCGTAGTAGATATATATATATTGCGCGTGTATTGTTGTCGTTACATGTTATTGTAATTACAGTACTCGAATATAATATTATAATTGGTCGTAGCACGTGTTGTTTACACGCGCATTCACGGGGAATTAAAAACAGTGAAAACGCGCGGTCTCGAAGCCCCCGCAAACAAGCGTTTGGCATCGTTTTCGCACGAGCTGCCGTAAGAAAACCGCCAGACGGATTCGAATCAGGCCGGCGGTTGAATCCACGCGGTGAGCGTTGGCTAACGATAATATACACGACGAAGTGTAAGTATATAAATACACTCGCGGCGATCCGGCGGCGGCGGCGTTGGCATATGAGTGTAATGAGTAAAAACAAAAGCGGATAAGAAAAAAAATCGAATTCGTTTTCGGACGAGCGAAAAAAAAAATCGTCGGCGCGCGAGCCCATTGAAATCGCAGAGGCGGCGGCGGCGAGCAGTCCGTGCGATAATTAATTTTCCGCAGAAATCTCGACATCTACCCTCTTGACACACATCGCCGCCGCGTCTCGCGGATTCTGCCGAATCACTGCCCGTTTACTTTTACCCGCGAAAAACGATTTCCAACGCGGTTTGGTTTGGTTCGGTTTTTTTTTTGGTTTTTTTTTCGCGTCTTACCGTCATCCGCCTCGCGGTCTCTCGCGATTCGGAGCACACGCACGCGCGCGTGCCGCACACGCTTCCACCGGTAATCGTTTCGTTACACGGCTCTATAAAAACTACCCGCACGCCATCGGCCAGCTCCAGTTCGTGGGTTCATTTCGTGCCGACAACACGGCCACTCTGCACCATCGCGCGATAAGTCGTCCCGTCCAGAGTTTTATCTACACATACGTACACCGCGGCCACTATCGTCGTTTAAGTCGTGCGTTCCGACCACCGGCCATATCATGCAGACGGCGTACTCGTGTGGCCGGCGAAAATGCGGCTTGACCGCGGCCATCGCGGCGGCCCTGTGCGCGACTTGTCTGCTGAACGCCGCCCCGGTGGTTCGCGGCCAGACCGAGATCCCCACAGCCACGCCGGACGTTGGCGGCGGCGGAGGAGGAGGAGGACCGCAATTGCTGTCGTCGTTGCAACCACCGACCACCACAGCTCAACACCACGTCAAGTCCGACGACTCGGCCAACACGGAACTCCTGAAACAGGTAATTAGAAAAATCGTATTTTTATCTCACTTATACTTACAAGTTCCCCGACACCTCCCCCCGACCTTTACACATGGGACGGGACTGATCGTGTTAAGGATTATTTAGGAAATATCTTTTTACGTTTTTATACGAATTAGAACCGTTGCGTTTGCATTTCGATCTATAGTTAAAAGAATGGCCGATTTCTGTCTGCATAAAGTGTTCTAGATAATTTTCATCTCGCCCGTGTGACATTATTGATAATATTATTGCCATAGAACATCGACTCGACTTTGTGAAGTATACGTCAATCGTTATCAACCAGTGGTATGATGTTTCGCTTATATTGAATTCATTGATATTATCGTAATATCGTTTAATATTCAAGCTCCACTCTTAGACGTTATCCCAGTTTAGCCTATATTAGACTATAAGATGTAGATTTTTAAAAATATTAATATGCTTGAAGGAAAATCTTGAATCTAAGAAATGGGTTTTTTTTTTTTACTTCTCTCTCTATCACGCCACTGTGTCCAATTTTCACGCACTGTTTTTAAAATCTTCCCACGTGCGTATCTTTTCACCATTATAATCGAATTATCTGTCACGTGAGTTAAATACTAATATACAAGTAACTACGGGATGATCTATTTAACATAAGACTTTTATTATTTTTAATAGCTATAAATTTTTTTTAAAATATTTAAGACGCGCTAAGAGGAGTAGAATTGGGGTACTCCGCAAAATATCAGTTCACCACATCACTCGTTTAAACTTTAAATACTTATAAAAAATGAAAAATGTGTCCAAAATAATTTGATTTTTATAAATCGATATATTCCGAATTATATTCTGATAACCGATATAAAATTAAACGTGTTTTCTGAAATAATGAGTTCCTTATGTAGTCGTGTTAAATATATCACCTTCTTTAAATTATACTCCCGATAAACGGCCGTATCGAAGATAATATACCTAGGAATTTGTATATAAACATGCTCACTGTCGATTATAATAATTAATATGAAAATTTAATTTTATGCATATCACATAATTATTATCAACACGTATAATACACTCGCTCATGATAGGTCCCATCTCACTTATCCCGTAAACATTTCAATAAAATCTAAGTTCCAACTGGAACAGTACACTGTATTTTATTATAACATATACTTTTATATACATACATTTATATACAAATATACATATTATACATACCGAGTCCATTAGCAGTGAACACCGTGTTTATATCGAAAACTATTGACGATTGTTATTTTTTTCTCGTCCGTTTGCTGTATTGAATGTGTGTAAACTTGACTTATCAATTGCCGTCACTCGTAAAACGTTCGATAAGACAATTTTTAAAATATAATATAATATGATACTCTACAGTGTTCGCTGTTAAGATGGTCGTTTGAAATTAATGTTGTACTGAAATAATAAGATATAAAATTATATGATATATTATTATTATTATATTCGCGCGGCGATCTCGTCGACGTGCCAGTTGTTATTACATACCGTCGTTTGTGTGTGCGCACGCCCGCGTATATGTTGCGCAACAGGTGTTGATGAAGAAATGTCTGCACCGGTACACGATGACGTGCCTGAAACTGGACCTGGTCCGGCTGATCGACCGGCTGGGCACGGCCCGTGCCTATCAGCTAGTCCCCGGCGTGTCACTCGTCCGAGCTTCGGACGGCAACCAGACGACGGTCACCGGCGGTCACCATCACCAACAGAACCAACACCATCAGCAGCACCACCATCACAGCGGCATACCTCCTGACGTGGTCAGGTCACTGGTCCGGGGCAACGATTCAGCCGATGAGCTGGACGGATATCTAATGGAGAAGGTGGACACGTACCTGAACAGTCTTTCCATCAGCGTCAAGCTGGTCGACTCAGCGGTCGTAGAGAAGGTGCGCAATCTCAGCAGCCAGATGCTCGTCAACATACTTCCCACCGGATTATTGGAGACCGGTAATGATATTTGTCATTTGTTACGTAACAACCACCATAGGAATTGATAAACCTGTCGTTGGGGTGAAATTTTCAGTGGTCACAATACGAAGGGGGGGATGTTAGGTGAATATGAAATTGAAATGAACAATTTTACCATTACATACCTAAGCTAATTTTATTTTTCTTTATTTCCTGAATAGAGCTTTCATAAAGTACCTATACTACTAATGTGATAATAAGAAAAAAAATACTAAATACCTTGATATGATTGGTATGTATCATGATTTTATTAATTAATACTGATTATCCATACACTTTGTTTTCATTTCACGGTGTTGCATTATTTATCGATGTGGTTTGCGCCGTTTGCGGTTTATAAGGCGTATATTTTGTGGTTAATGATTATAAACAAATTCCATAAACAATTATTATTTTTTCGCACAATATGTAAAACAATAATACTAAAGGATAAAAATATTTTGATTTCAATCGAATGACAGACACTATTTTTTTCTTACATTTCGTCCTCACACGCTCTTTCGATTCTCCGCCATACAGTTTTTACAAATCAATTATTAATATTTAGCTGTGCATGTTTTTTGACACAACCAATTCCGTGTCAGAGACATTATTATTATTTTTTTTTATTTATATTCAAGTAATATAATGGTACCGGTTTGTCACGTAGCCCTAAACTATTAAAAACAATAACCTTCTATTGTGCACGTTTAAAAACTCTTAGCTTAGAGTAGATTACATTAAGGTAGATTATTATATAGACGTAAAAAGCGGTCACGAAAACGTATTAACTTTATGTGTATAAGTAGGTACAAATAATCATAGCCTAATTTACGGATTTTTTTTCTTATTTAAAATTAATCTAATCAAAACAAGTTTTTTTTTTGCTGTCATCATGCCTGTCTTATTTAACACGCTTGAAAAATGTTTCATGATTGAAACATAATATGTAAGGTTTAAAAACATTCGTCTCTGTAGTATATTTTTTACTACAGTCCGTTTTCATAAAATTGAACATCATAATATGCCAGTACTTGATATATTTTAATAGTCTCAATGGACCGCGAAATGTGTACTTAATATTGTTATTGAAGTTTCAGTGGACCCCGTGTAGCAATATTTGTATCCTATACTAATTATAAAAAACCATCAAGTATCCAAGTGTTTATAAAAAAAAAAAAAGGGTTTTCTTTAATTATAGTACTTGGAACACATTCTAATTGGGAATTATTATTACGCGTTTGAATATGGATCGCGACTCGAGTACGACCGCCGAAAGGGGTGCAGCTACCGTTTCGTGGGGGGTCACGATCGTTTCGATAACCGTTAATTATTTATTTTTCTGTTTGTCCGACACGCAGGACGGGGCAAGAAGGACGGCATGAAAGCGGCCCTGTGGTCGGCGGGCACGCTGGCGGCAATCGCCTTCGCTTCGCTGGCCGCCATGTCCGGCAAGGCGCTGATGACCGCCATGCTGGCGCTCGTCCTGGCTGCCGTCTGCGCGCTCAAGGGACACGGCGGAGGCGGCGGTGGCGGCGGCGGTTATGGCAAGACGTCGCATTACGAGATCATCACCAAGCCGGCCATCTACGATCACGAACACCTGGTGCACGGCGCGTCGTACTCGTCGGCGCCGTACAGTTACGCCCGGCACCTCACCATGGACGAGAACGGCGGGACGCATCACCCGATCGGACGGGGCCCGCCGCAGCCCCAGCGGATCAGCGTCGTGCACGCCGCGCCCGCCGCACCGGCAAACATCCAGTCCGGCGGCGAATCGTCCGGGCCCGGTGGTCAACAGGCCGGCGACGAGGACGCGGACGACGAGGCCTCCGCCGGCCGTTTGTCTTATCCGCTGGCGCCGGTCGCCTACATACCCACCAACAACGCCTGACGTAACGGCCAATCGGAGTTTTGATATTGTTTTTCATAATAATATTTAGCCGTCCACATCACGATCGACGTTCATATTTATTGTTATAATTATTATTGATATTTATTTATTTATTACTAACATTATTATTTTAAGTATTATGCGAATATTTATTTATTTATTTATTATTATAAACATTATTAATATATTTTGTTATATTTTTAACATTTATTTTCGTAAATATTTTTTTGTTACAAGCCGATGCGATTTTTCCACTACCTACTAAACGTGTAAATATTATAATGTTGCAAAATACTATAATAATAATATATTATTATCATTTACGCCTATTATGATATTACATATTTTATTCTATAATTTTCTATCCATGGTATAATTATATTTGCAATTATTTTTAGTTTTTTTTTTCTTAAAATTTTGAGAAGCAAATTTATCGCTAAAATATATTCTTAACAATTTAATATGTGATGGCTTTTTAAGTTGTTGGAAAAATAACAACAATTTAATCACCATATTTTTTTACAAGTTTTAAATTTTGAATTTTAATAAAATTCGTCTAAATCTTTAAAACATACAATCTATTTTCTATAATTTGAAATTCATAAAACTTACTTTTTTTATATAGCTAAAATTTGGAAGTTTAATTAAAGATTTCCGTTTGGAAAGTCAAATTAATTGTTTATGATCGCTTAAGTTATAAATGTTTACGATTTTGGATATAACAATTTCTCATCAACAGATCTTGTTTTTTGTTATACCTAGTTGAAATGCAAGTAATTGTAGATAGGTAGCGGTAGGTTAGGTACATAGATAATTATAGGTACTTGAAATTTTCACTAGGTAAATGTTTATATTTTTGTTTCCAACACATAATATAATTTGCTAAATATTTTTACACTGTTAATTATTGAGCTATTTATTGTCTTGCAATTTTCAATTATTTTTATTTCTTATTTTTTCTATTAATTACAATAAAAATTATTCACTGGGTCAAAATCCTTTAAAATTTTATACAAGATCACACATAAATTGTTCTTATGACTGAATCACAGTATCACAATGTTTGTTTAGACTCATTTTTGTTCACATTATTACAAAATTTACAAACTGCATTTCATTGTTAAATAACGATTTTGACAAAATTTTCAATTTTTAAAGCTAAGGTTTGAAAATTGTACAGTGTTTCTAATAAAAAGTTTTTGAGTCTAAAATATTTAAAAACTATATAATCATAATTATTTTGTATAGTTATTTGAAGTTAAAATTAAGTATTTCAACCATGGATAACAATGTTAATTATTTTGTTTTAATTCGAATAACATTATTCGAGTGAATTTCCAACTTTTATAATATACATTATACATTTTTCTATATTATGCAATAACATTTTCAAAATATATTCATTAATTTTAAGATATTCGCATGTATACTAACTCTAAGTAAGGGTATCAACTCAAAAGTTAATAATAATAAATTATATACTATTATGATATGAATATGTATTGTAATATAATAATAATTTAATGAATTTAATGTTTTCTGCAAAAATTAAACCAACCTACGGTAACACTAATAGTAAAATTATTTACTTTTACAGAAAAAAAATATCAATCATGAAGTGGGTATAGTTAGTAACGTAAACTGACAGACTGTCCCTGCTCACATTGTTTTTCATATTATATTATGATATATAATTGAATTAAAATTAAATACATCAGTTATTATAGAAGGTAACAATAATCTACGCCTAATTTACAGAAGAGCAGTAACCAACTGCCTACTTTTTTTTATCTTGATTTATACCTTATAAATCATTAATATTCGTTAATAGTATATTCCTACAATCTTTACGTTCGCTGAATGTTATACTATTTTAATATTATATTCCGATTTCAAAATATATTTTAATTGTATAGGTTTTATTTTATTTACTTGTGTAATACGATATGACAGTCAGTGAACATCTTCGGGTGTAAAAGAGACAGATGATATGCAAAATATGGACAATTGGTCACCTCCTATTGAAATGAATAGTAGTAGGTACATTTGATTTGTGACGTAGAAAAACTGTCAAGTCTTTGGTGATGAAGGGATACCCATGAGTATGCGAAATAATTGTAATCTTTCTAATATATTCCACCGAACGTTTACTGTTTATTTGTAAATAATAGTATTGAATCAGCTTAATCGAAATAATTTGATTAAATATTAGTTTAATAATATATAATTGTTGTCGTTTGAAAACAAATCCTTTTTTTTTAATAAACGAATTTATTTGGTACAGCGGGTAGGATATCAGAGTTTTTAAAAATAAACAGATCTGTATATAAATGTTAACATTGTAGTCAAAGATTCGTTTCAAATGTATCTAGAGTATTAAGGTTTTTATAAACTAAATAATATACTAGTATTCACTTGATTTCCTGTTATTCAAGCACTAAAATAAGTATATTATAATATAAAGTAACCAGTAAGTTAACTAATCCGAGATATCTCTTGAATTAATTAAAAGCAACTTAAAATGAAGATTCAAGATTAGATTGTGTTTTAAATTAAATTGTTTTGAATTATAGCTCGCCTAATAAAATTTAAATTTAAATCATTAGGTTTTAAATCTTAGATTATGATATTTGCGACAAAGTTATAATATAAAGTTACTTTTAAAATAAATTTGATAATATTTGATTTAATTAATGTACATTTTCAATGTTGATATTGAATGGTCTACACGAAAGTACCGATTAACTATAAAATTGAGTATATCAGTCAACAATTATTTACATTATGATAAATCAAGAAATTATTTTTTTATTGCTATTATACATTTTGTAAATTAGGTCGTAACAATAAATGTATAAGCCTGGTTACCCCGGCATCATTACCTGTAGATCTTATTTCGATATCAATACTAATTATATTAAACTAACAGTTCGTAACTGTTTTGCTAATTCTATTATAGTATATAAATCACAGTGTGCCATATTATATTGAGAACGCACTTTAATAATATATTATAATATTATTAATTATTATACTTGAATCAGTGGAATTTACGATAATAAAAAAATATATGGTCACTTAATTACAATTAAAAAATAAAATAATATGTATATTATATATTTACAAAAAAATACAAAATTATGTTAAATTATATAAAATGTCGCACACAGTTGTCACGCTTCACGAAAATATATAAAAAATAAAGTCCTAAATGTATAATATACCACTGCCATTGCTGCAAACAGTGAAATATATTTATGTGGCCATGATTACGAGGAACTATGAGTACTGTATTGAATTCGCGCACTACTCATTTACGCATCCGAACAGATAGAATCGTCCCGACATGTATCGCCAACAAACAATAGAGAATTTCATTTACACGAATAAAATGGTTTGTGATTAACCGAAGAATCGAAATAGCTCGTTGGAAATATGTTAAATGGTGATGTTAAGGCGTGGTACAATATTATAATATTTTTATAATAAAATATTGTAACAGACGTGAACAGTGAGTAGTGGATCTGTTCGTGCGAAACGTCAGTATAGAAAGACAAGTCGGCGGATACAGACGAGATGCGCGATTGGCTTATAAAGGTAGAACGATCTATGCACATTTTGTGACTACGGTGACGATGGAATGTCTGCTGTAGTCACGGGATACAAATAATAATATAATGGTTTTATCGCCGCTTTTGCTGCCTGTTGTAACCGTTGTACGCCATGTCGTTGGCTTCGTCTTTGAACGCGACCGAACCAGTAGACGGTACCTTAGCGTCCTGCTGATTTCGGGCCGGTCGGCTGTTGTAAGGCTGCGAGTCGGCCGACTCGTAGAGATACTGTTGAGGATCTACCGGATGTTCGCGGTGGTACTGCGGTTGTTCCAGGTGTTCTCGGTGGTATTGTGGTTCTTGGTGTTCACGGTATGGTGAGTACACGGGTCCGGCCTGGGACAGAGGTCCGCCGACGTTAGACGGTCTATGATAGTAGCTGCTGTGTCCAAACGTGCCGTAGTTGTGCTGGAGGTCGGGTTTACATAGCTTAAAGAACCCAATGAGGCCGGGGACGACCAGTGCCAGGAAACCGAGCACCTTCTTGAACGAAGCCAAACCCAGGATGAGCGGCAGGAAAAGGAGCAGCTTTAACTTGAACAGCTTGAGTACGATCAGCAACGGGATCAGTAATTTCTTCACTTTCTTCTTGGCTGAAACACAAAAACGGTTATGGTTATAGAACCATGTAAAAATCTACGAAGTTCATAAAGTTTTATTATATAAGAATAATTGTCACCGTTTTATATTACTATTTCATAAATATATTATTGAAAAAATCTTGAATATTATGTGTTTAATATCATAATATGTTGTAGTAAGCTCTGCAATTCAAAAATTTTTATATAGCTAGGTATAAGATAATTATCGACTTAACGAAGCGATATTGGAAATATAATCCATAGCGGTGATGTTGTTGAATAGCCTACTCAAAACGCCGTGTTATCATTATAGAGCTATTCGAGTTCAAAACGTTAAAAAAAAAAAATCGTTATCATTTTTAAATAAAATAACGAAAATTTTTGTATGATATTTTAGTTATATATACAAGATATTATTAAAAAAATATCTTAATAGATATTTAGGTAAATTTATTTGAAATAAAATATTCATAGACTTGGTGTAGTTAATATACACATTACACACATACGATTATTTTATTACGCATGAAACGTGTTTTATCTTACACGTTATCATTATTTAATATAAAGAATGTTTCATACTCGAAGAAAACGTTAAAGTCAAAAAGTAATATTAGTTCGTTATATACGTCTCAATAGGTAATAGTAAAAATAATATACACACGATCGCAACAGCCGTTTCGTAACTAATAAAATTTGAATAACATCGGTAGACTAGACATTCATATCGTATAGTATGATAAAAACATCATAAGAATGTATGCATGATGTATGTAGGCTTACTAAATAATAAGCATGGCTAACGTCGTAATGTCACTTTCTGTTTCAGGAAAACGATGTTAAAAATAAATAAATCGGCCTGGTCGAGTTTCTCGCCAATTATTAGCGTTCATTCACTGCAAAGTCGAACCTTTTGTCCGCGTGCTTTCGTTTTCGTTGCGTCCGACGTAATGTCGTGGGCGTCATATTTTTTTTCTTCGTATAATAGCCGTCGGGTGTTACGCGATCGCGGATGACACAAAAACGACTCGAGGAAGTGCGCCCTGTTGTTGTTAAATTACGATAATATATTGCGCTCGTTGAAAACCGACCGTAAATCGTGACGACGATCAACATAATACTTAACGACCGCGAGAGGCGGAAGTCCAAACGCGCATATTGTAGAGGTCTCGACGTCCGCGACCCACAATCGTATAATATACATAATACTATAATATAATACGATTTGTGAATTATCGCTTACCCAATTATTGTTCGGGTCTGGTCTTATGTGCAAGTTAACAGTTTGCCGAGTGCAAAAAAAATAGAAAGTGTACCGCTGCCGATGAATGAATACACGCCATATTGACGATTCTATAATGTCCTGTTGCGCCGACAGTTTAACCGACAGTCGTTTTCAAATGATTTTTATCGTAGTAACATAATACGATATAATAATAATATTTATATTATATAATAACGATAATATAATTTGCATTATTATATTTGTATTAACGAAACGCGAAAGGCGGCTACAATGCCGATGAACCGCGGAAAATAAAATATAACGTCCTATTTCGGCGGATTATCTTTCAACGAGTCCAGTGAATTAGTTCATAATAAAAATCGTAACGCTCCCCGATTGTCGGAACGTTCGAAAGCTACCGATCTCTTGTATCCACACGTAGCTGTGCGCTGTACACTCGTACATTATATGGACGATTTGTTGTTTTTTTTATTTCGTGATTATACCTAACTAGTTCCGTGGATGTACAAATAATGTGAAATCGTAAATGATACGCGGATGGTGAGTGTACGCTTTGAAGATAGATAAAAAATTTAATATAAAATATTATACAGGTATTTTATATAGATTTTTTATTATTGTAATCGGTTAATACCTCAAGAGTCAAGATACATTAGAAAACATAGTTGCGTTTGTTTTTTAAATGTATAAAATAATATAAAATCGACCGTTCTTATAAACGCTTAAAAATTATAAGCATACTATATTTTTCAGAGATACGTGAACCTAATAGTTCACGATCTATAAGAATCTTGTTGTACATATCATACGCTCTGGTTATACTTGTATTATAATAGTAGTATCACGTACGATGGTAGTACGGTGCGATAGAAAAATTAAGACGAAATTGTTTGTAGACAATTATACAGAATGTTTGTTCGGGGAGAAAGTGTATTGTATACATTATCTTCCAAATACATAATACGTGTGCAATTGTGCGTTGTTTATTGTGTACACGTACAGGACAGTCTTCGTTGATGGTAATCGACCGAACGGTAAATTATGGGAGAACGATCGCGTTTATGAAAAATCAAATAAAAATATCGAACAGTGTAAGCATACTAAAATAAATGTAATATTAATATAATAACTGTAATTTTAAAAATTGGAAATTGGAAAATTATTGATGTTTATTTTTTCACGAGACACTGATGGCCTAGAATCTTTAAACTTTTAGATATAATATAATATAATGCAATAAAAACTATTGGTAATTTCATAGTCTTATACTGAAATTCATTTTTTTTCAGTTCACTCGCCTAAATATATGTGTATATGTATATATATTTGTGTAGTTTGTATGCATTAAGTTTAGATTCAAATATGTTGCCAATACAAAACATTATTAAAATTAAAAATTATGTTAAGAAAACGTTAATGTAATTATGCGACATATAGTATAGTGAAGTACTTAAATCCTTTCCCAAAAATTTTCGGTAGACTAAAAAAAATTATGCACTATTATTATACACAGTTAAATAATGAAGTTAATGTATAATAAATAGAAATGGACAAAAATAGGGATCTGTTGACAATGAAATATGCTTGATAAAGTAACTGTGTACAACACATATGACAATAAAATGTTTATATATTTTATTAATTGTATGAGTTTAGTTTTATTAGCATATACATCGAACACTAACCTACAGTAATTGAAAAGTAATCAGTGTGCATAACATAATTAAGTAATGATACACAACTATTATAAAGCTAAACAATTTGTTTTATATTTGAAGGCGATTTCAATAAAAGTTATATCTGTTCCTTGAGACTTCGAAGATGATTTAGCTGTTTCTTTCAATCACTATAAATTTATATAGATTGGATGTTATTGGAATTTTATTTTGGCTCGTGAAAATCGAAAAGTTTTTGTTTACAATTTAAGGTAGGGTTGCTAGTAGTAATATAAATTAAATTTAAAAGTAATTGCTATATGTTGTATTCAATTCATTATTTGTTGTTTAGGTATATATTATGTGAAATATAAGATAATTTCCTAACATTTGTAACTTATTTAAAAATTACTCGACCGATTTAAATGAACGGTTCAGAATTACTTTTAAAGACATCAGAAAAGTTTAGAGAGTAATATTTTAATCGTATTTGATAAATATATCAAGTACTATATACTATATACTTTTATGATGGTTACGTGACCGTATGTTATGATTTATTTAAGACGTACACCGCTCTTACCGTTTAAGTAGTACACGAGAATGCGAGAAGCGCGCGTGCCAAACATTGAAACATTCGTACGGTTTCGTATCATTATATTAAATTATTATTTTGTTACGACGAATCAACAACGTATTTTAAGCGCGATTGTTCCGGTCCAGAAAATTAGGTAAAATATTACATTATTATTATTAACGTTTATCGCGTCACCGTTTGAACTAACGTACAATTTGTTCCGACACGGCTAGGTCTCACTTCCCGGATTTGAACTCACTGCGGCAGTGCCAACAGTTAGCGAAAGATAACAAAATCTGTCTAGTAGGAGAATTTTGAATGACAGTTTTTTATAAACGTCGGATTTCTTTGCGTGCGATTCGCGACACGCTATAAACTCGTAACGTCGTCAAACTCGAACTCCGCCGAGTCCCTTTAAATCGTCACTATCCGAAAAAAAAAATAATAAAAAACGATCGATGTTCAATAATACTCACTGATAACGCTGGCCTTCTTGTCTTCGAGCGTGTCCAGCTCGGAGGATATCTCGTCGATGAACCTGGGCGAGTAACGGCCGCCCTCGGTCAGCTCGTCGGGCACGTGCACCTCGACGGCGGCCGACCGCAGGAACCGCTCGGCCTTGCGCGTGGCGAACTTCACCAGCTTGTCCCACTCGGTGTCCTCGGGCCGCTGCTCGGCCGAGAACTCGAACGCCCTGGACGCGTGGTGCCGGCCACCGTCGTCGTCTTCGTCGCGCAGGCGCACCACCCGCACGTTCTCGTTGAGCCGGTACGAGTCCCGGACGAAGAAGTCGCCCAGGCCGGACAGGGCGCGGGCCTTGAAACACTCGGCCATGTCGCCCTGCAAGCACGCGCCGTTGGCCGACGACAGGTACGGGTCGGCGCCCTCGTCCGAGAAACTGCCCAACCAGTTGAACAGGTTCTTGCCGCTCCTGTTCCCGGCGGTGCCCGGCGCCGTCCCGTTTTCCGCGGCATCGCCGACGCCGGCCTCGCTGTCCGGAAACGACATGGACTGTTGTCCCGCGGCCGACGCCACCAACAACGTCATCAGTAAGGCCGACGGGAGCATCATCGTGCGGCCGTTGCTCTTCTTCATAATGTTAGCGGCTCGTATGCTGCTTTGGCTATTACCTCTGTAAGTAAAAATGAAAAAAAAAACGGTCATTTACTGGACTGCAATGTTTCTGCAGCCTCGAGGTGCACTCGAGGGCAACTTGTACGCCGTTAATATTCCAAAACGTAAAAAGTCAAGTCGATAGAATAAATTCAAGGCGATGATGGATTTGTCAATAGCAATTATATTATATATAATAATTCGTGTTTTTTAACGGTATAATGTCTCGAACGAAGTTTTTATCGCATTTGTTTTTAATTCAAAATTAAATTCTTCAATATTGATAAAACATAATATTAGGTATATTAAATTAACAGCCCTCTGTTTATGTAATACTATAAAATCGTATAATAATCATACATAGGTACTTCTGTTACAACTAGTGATGAGACTTATCTGAGTTATCTGATGAATAAAATATGCTAACCAATCGTAGTTGATCGAAATCGTATTTTCAACTGATATAAAATAAACACGTTATACATGCAATAGATTAGATTCAATTTTTCAAATTATCGTCACCTATCTGCAATCTACTGTAGATTTTAAAAAGTATGAATTTGCAAAACGATAGTTGTTGAGTTTGGCTTTGAGAGACTTGAATGCAAGGCGTTCAACGTGGCGTAAACTTCTTTAGAGTTCAGTAACAACTTCGACAATGCATAGAGCGCGCTGAGTATAATAAACAATTATTGTCCCAGCGTGTCACTTGTAACGTTACAAAATCATGTTAGGTTATGTTAAAGTAGTGGAGTGTATAATAATGGTTAAGATTACCCTCACTTGTAAGCAGCTCAATTTGAATGATAACAATAATAGTTGGTTAGAGTAGTTAAGTTAGTTAGTAATAGTTGCTTATATTTCGAATAATGGAGATTTTAGTAAATTGTAAAAATAAAATCGTTAGAATAGTTATGACGAGAAAGATGGTTAACGTCTGATATGATATTAATAATAAAATGCTTGTAAAAAAAACCTAAACATACCTTTAAAAGCGCCTTTTTGTTTCGAAAACGAAGTACACAGTTTATAAAAAAAATTCAAAATATATCGGCGTTAAAAATGTTTTTACAAAGATCGTTGGTCATGAATACATCGATTTGTATCGGTAAGTACATATTTTTCGTCTGTAATCTGTAATACGTAAATCGAATTTCAACGCAGATCAGTAATCGATGCAAACGTCAGAAATCGGTTCGTCAGCGCACACGTCACGGTATATTAGGTAGGTAGTGTTGGTTCCAGCTATATATAGTAAGTATGCAAATATTGTATATTATACGTACTAAGTAATTATTCCTGTACCTGTTGATGTCGATCGTCGCCCAGAATGCTCACCCAGTTGCGGTTTATGTATACGATACCGTTATGCCGCGGTATACGAATTGTGATTATTATTCCAAAACGGCTACGACGTAAACACGTCGCACGGGATTGTCGAAGTTGAACCTCGTCCGTTGACCGTTCGGATGTCACTAACCGTTTGCCGGTCGGTAGTCCGCCGTCTGCGATATATATACAGAGCGCGCACGTAACACACTAACACACCGACTCCTCCTCCGCCTCGACAACTATACTGTGCGAGCGTATCATAAAATGGCATTAGGTAATCGCAGCACTTAAGACTCAAAATCCTAAACAAACAAAAGCATTACATCTATGTTATTATTATTGCCGTGCACTGTGCAAGCTATACAAAGAAAACGTGATAAGTATACAAGAGTACAACTCACAGGTGTAGTGGATTTTTAGACAATAATTAAAATAACTTAATATAATGTGTACATAAGTACATAACCAATTTGAACCATTCTATATTTATCTAAAAATTTTACTTTAAAAACCGGTAAATAATGAATTCATATAATATATAATATTCCGATGATTAATTAATAATGTGTTTCAAAAACTAAAATAATAACATGAAACAACTTAGTAAGCCCCCTTTACCGATACAATACGATTTTATCGTAGTTAGCATTAGGTTTAGCTATAGTTGGGATGACAATCGATTTAGTAGTTCAAAACACGATTATTTTAAGCATATTTTGTAAACTTTAAATATTTGAAGCCAATGATTAACAAATTACTAATGAGAAACAACAGTTGAACATTTTTCACAATTTGTGCTTATCACGGAATGCGTTTTTCAAATTTAAACCTACAAAATAATTAAATTAAAAAATAGGCTAAATATTATCTAATCCTTAAAATAATCGAAGATGGTTGAAAAAAAGCACCTGAATAAGATAAAAAAGAAAAAAAGTTAGTATCTTATCGTATGAAAAGATCGAAATCATACAATAATGGATATTTTATTTTTGATATTCGGATTAGAACGTTTCGTAAAAAACGTAAAATGTATAGTAGTACTAGTACAATCTTGATAAACAAATTACTTTTAAGTTAATAGTTTTAATATAAGTTAGTATTGTTCTTAATTTTTTCAATACTGATTTTATATTTAAAAATAATTTATAAAAAATATTTTCCCATTAACGCATTATACTTAATATACATTTTTATTTATACAAACTTTATAATATAATAAAATTAACACTATTTATATTATTCAAACTATGAAATATTAATATTGGCATTACTTAGGTAATTTTTTTTTTCTATATATTTGGTGCGTATTAGTTTTTTCACATATTATTAGGTATAGTTTTATATTAGCATTTATGTCACATTATTATTTTGACATAAATTATATTTTTCTATGTGTTCAACGCTTATATAAAATTATGTCGTTTAAACAAATTAATAAGCTGTAATATTTTGTTGAATTATTTTTTTCGAAGAATAAAAATCTGTGATCAGTGTGATCAATAAGTCATCGTTCATATAATATTTTCATTGAACTACAACATATTTAAATTAAGCAAATACACTACGTGAAAACCTATAAAAATCCGCTATCGGACAGATAGTTACACCATCATCTTCGTTTGACCTCGGAACGAGATGGACCATGCGCTCGTCCTGGGAATTGGGATACCTAGATGTTTATTTCTACGTCAGCGCCATCATAATAGCCGATAAGTCGCCCACTCCGTCGTGAAAGTCTAAAACAATATTATCGTTATGGTAATAATAATAACCCTACGGTTTGGATTACCGGGAACTACAGAGCAAGTCTTCCTTGGATTACATAATACAAACGTTGTGATATTACATATTATTGTTATTGTACGGACGCCTACCACATAATAAACACACTGCACTCACTGAGTCACTGTTTTTTTTTTCGTGTATTCCAATGCGGCTGCACACGAGCGACCGATTACAAGATATTATTTACTATCGTTGTCCGACCGCGTTGCTTACGACCTCGCGGATCGTACACACTTCTGGAAAGGAGAAAAAAACCGTAGTATTTCATAACTTACAAACATTGATTACCATACACCATATACCATGCACACGTCACATTATGTTCCGACGGTGACGCATTGGACTTTCTTCGATGGGCCGGGCTGACCGGCATCCGGGTCGAGTGGCAAACAATATGAATGTAATATTATGTACAATACAAAAATATTAATATTAGTATTGTGATTTTAGTTTTATTGTATTTTTGTTATATTATATATAATATGCATCGGCAATAATGATACGACACTCGGTTTGTCGGAAAACCAGGAACAAAGGGTATGAAAAAATCAAATACGATTACCCGTTGAATACGATGTTCGTCGACAGAGCGTTTCAAACGGACTTTGAATGATTTAGCTTCATTAATTTTTCAAGTCAATTTTATTTGTGTACACTGTATCTATATAGTTAATATTATTTTAAAATGTTTTTGTTTTTAATTTAGGATTAATACAATAATAATAATATGTAAATACATATATATTTTACAATAAACGCGAATTAATTATGTTGAATGGTTAATAAAATGATATAAAATTAATTAAATTACCTAATCGTCTACATTTTATAAGCTGAAGACTTAGCACAAGGAGCAATTCAGTGATGGCACTTTGCGACATGGAGTGGATAGAGTTAGTAAATTAGAAGGTCACGATAGCAGGTTCATTTTACCCTTCTGGGGATGCCAGAAATAATGGGAATGGAGAATTAGTTGGATGCAACGATTGTATTTATTGGAATGTATAGACATTTTTAGAATATCTTGACAACGTTTTTGCGCTGTTGGAATGAAGAGATTTTTATGTATGTAGTATTTGAGACATAGTATGGTGCATTTGTTATTTAACGAAGGCGGGTTTAGCAGCTCACCCTAGTTAGATACTGTACTTTCAAATGAATACGAAGAGGAATTTATATAGAAGTTTATTTTTGATCTTTGCATATATAGATGTGAGAAGAAAACTTATAGCTATCGAGAAAGTTTGGTATAGAACAACTATGGGTTATTCAAGTTAGTAAACGGTCTAGGTGTAGACCTAAATAATGAAAATTATTAATAGATAGTTACTATTTAGTTAATATCAGTTTGAAAAAAAAGTTTAAAGTGATTTTTTTATGAGATTTGAGGTCGTTAAAGAAATTGAATACAGGGCATGAGTGCCTTATCATTTGCAGTCACCGGTTGTTTTGTAGGAAGAAATGGGTTGGTCAGAAGTAAATAGATTAAATATTAGTGATGCTACGACTGCTCCTTGGGATACACCAGTACAAATTGGTGATATTTTAGATAGATATGGTCTTGAACGTTTATTAAAATTTTTATTTTCCATGTACGATTTCAACAGTAAATAATAGCAAGGAGAAATCTTAAAATATTAATGTAAAAATATGGATTATTGAATAAATAGTTTTTAGTTTTAATTTTATTAAAATAAGTATTCATTAAATATTTTATATTAATCTATCAAAATCTTTAGAAAAATATTGTGATTTTAAAGCCCTCTGTTGAGAAATAAAAATTAGTATAACGTAATAAATACTGTAATCCATGTATTCAAATAAAAAAAAGTACTTAGAGTATCTATTTAATCGGAGTACATTATATAAAATACTATACTTAACGCAGGGTGATTAAAATCAAAAACAATGAACAATTATAAACAAAAATAAACCAGCGTGATAATCGGGATCAGTATCGCCGTAATAAGTGATTTGAAATAAACGATAAACATAATAAGTGTGATTCTAATATTCTTTGTAATTTTATTTATTATTTAGCAGATCAACTCCTTTATAAGCCTAGATTGTTTTAAGGAGATTTTAGTGAGTTTTGATATATATAATAAGATTTACAATTAATTATAAATAAATATTATTTATAGGTATACGTCATATATTAATAAAATCAACATTTTATAAGTATAACTTGAGAACATTCACATTACAGAAATTATTAATATTAAAAAAGTACCTGCTCTATATAGCTCAATTTTTGTAGATAAAGATTTTATTAGAGAATGTATAATATGTATATCATACACAGACCCAAATTTACAGTCTAAATGTGTTACTATGGAGTTCACTAGAGATTAAGTATTGAATGACGTCGGTTTTAGAGTTTCAGATTATATTTTCAAGCTCAATAATTTCACATAATTTTACGTTGGACTATCAAAAACTATCATTAATGTACAGGTACTAGTTAAAAATATGTAAACAAAGTCAGCTAAATTTTGTCCGCATGCATAGTGTACTAAAATATTAAATGCATAATTATTAATGAACAAAAAATTCGATTATAAACAAAATAATATCGGTGTAACATAATATCATAACTTGCACGATGGATGGGTAACGATTAATAATTATGTGAGTATAATATTTATTTAAACGCTATGCATATTGCATATTGCATATTTTATTAAAATAACCTTTAAATGTAATGCGTTCAAATTTTTACATATTTCGTTGTTAGAGTGTCAATTATAGCTATCATGTCGAGTATAAATAACTATACTATACTAGGGGATAAGGGTAAAACAAATTTAAAAAAAAATACTTTAAGAACCACTGCACTAAATTAATCTCTTAGAAAAGTGACCTTCATTTGAAAGCTAAAAGCTAAGAAGAATGGAAGTGGGAAGAATGTAATTCTTTAGTGGTATCTTGCTTCAAAATATACGTACCTATTAGAAATTATTTAGGGCGGTCAATATATATCAATCGTAAAAGTTATAATTGAATAATTTATTATAATGATTGAATGGTTGTGGTTAGATAACGTGCACTGTATCAAATCAACCACATCAACAGTAGTAATGCTATGCGTCGTGTTACGCTTGAATACATTTTAATTAAGTTCACTATGAGACACATATCTATTCATACTTTACATACAATAATATGAACGTTACTTTCTGAAACTATCGTTAAATAATTGTGGAAATGTCGATTTTCAATACTACCGTACATAGCAAACAGATGATTTTAAAGTGGATCGAAAGTAATGTACTACACAACTCAAAATATTATTATTTGTATATATATATATATATTATATATACATTTTCATTTGAAAATAGTCGAAGAATTTCGAAGCCAAACTGGTTGTTTTTAATACCGGTTTGTATCTATATGTATTACCACAGTGCGTTTCTATATAGGTACATATTTAGTAATTTACACAAAACATTATTACTGTATAAATTCTGTTCACAATTTTCTTTTTGTCAAACACTATAGTACGTATATACAATATACATTGATTAATATAGTGTGTTGCTATATAATTTAACTTTAAAATTCAGTTATAGAAAACTAGCGTTTGATGATAGAACAAAATATTTTCAAATCATTTGGTAAAAAATTCATAGACTATCAAAGTCTCAAAAACTTCAACCTAATGCCTATATACTTATTATACAAAAAAAAAAATACTTACTCTATACGACTGAGAATCATAATTACATCCATAAAAAAAAAAGATATAGCTATTTTCATTACTCGGATAAAAAATATACGAGTAATTATTTTTAAAATAAAAAATGTTTATTTTTCTTTAGATAGTTGATAAAATCAACTCGATAGATTATTATCTGTTTTAATATTTCAATTTTTTATATTTTGTTTTAATTCTCTACTCAATAAACATATTTAATTACCTATTATATACATATTTTGTGCGTATTAAACTATAATAATAACATGTAACTCCTTTAAAACGTCGAAAAGTTTTTTTTATTAAATATTGACTAATTTTTAAATACATTTAATGAGTTATTAAATTGATTTTTTAATTTTTTTATATTAAAATGGTTATTTCTATTACCATAAACTTGTATTTTTATTTGTCGAGATATTTTTGGATTGAAATTCTTAATACAATAAAATTTCATGAATCTAAACTCGAATTGACTTGAAAATGAATAACGATAAAAAAGATGTATAATAATATTTTACAAATTATAATATTATTATTTTAATATAATAAATATGCAATGTTTTCTCAAAAAAAAAAAAAAAAAATCAACCATAAGACGTATAATAATTAAAAATATCAAAAAATATATTATCATTATCATGACGTATACTTAGTGACATAGGCTGACTGACAGTTTCCCCTCGGAATTGTTTTGTTTAGTAAATAATATATATAATTTAATTCAAATTTAACACACACACATCACAATGATTCACTCGACATCTAATTAGCAACAGTACAACAGAACGATACGCACATGAATAACTTTTTTTGTTTTGTTTTCTTAATAGTAAGTTCAAGCTAAATCTAATTTGATAACATTACCATAAGTTGAAGATTATATTGAATCATTTTTTTCTACTTACAAAAATTTAAACAAAAAAACACATAATTTTATAAGTCAACACATTTATATACCAAGATCTAAAAAAAAAATAATTTTTATAATGTTTGTGAGATTTTAATATCAGTAAAATATTACACACAATTGAATTAACAAAATATTTTATTGGATATTCTTCAACAACAAAAATTTGAATTTCAAACAATTAATTATTACAATCTACTTAAATAATATAATAATATGACATCAACGGATGGTTGGAGGATACGATTGTCGGCTGGTCAAAGTTATTATTCATAATAATAATATATAATATTGGTTTTTATAAATCCGCGGAACATTGCCAAACAGGTGAAAATATTCGAGTTAAAAACAACAACTACAACGGCGACTAAAAAACAATTAAGATGGAAAAAAGATTGGTTTGGAACCAAGGATAACGAGCAGCAGTCTAATGACTATTCGATTAGTCGGACAGGATAATCAGCAATTTGAACTTAAAGCGGCTACAACGGAGAAGATGTGCCCTGGAGACAGGAATGGTTTGCTAATTATGATATCCAGCCGACCGTGGTCACCCAATGTTTGTTGTCAACTAGCTGCAGAATCAAGGGGTCACCGGCGGCACCAGAAGTGTTACGGGATAACAGAAGATGAACCAGCACGTTGAACCGACGTTGTGGCATGTTTACACGTTACCAACACTTATAATTAAAGGCGTCAAGCCGCCCACGCCCATCAATCCAATTACTAAATGTTTCTTGCGAATGAGATCAAAGGGTCGTTGGAGGAATACAACCATCTGAAAAATGCACAAAAGCTTCTGTAGCGGCGTAATAGCTAATAAGTATATGTAATAATATAACCATAATTATACTTGCTGTTCCGACAAGACCGTGGGAAAGTGGTTGTAACTTGCCCCCATTTGCTATTGTATACATTTTAATATAAAGTTTTAATAACTTTTAAACTTTTAAACAAACTTTTATATATTTCGGTCGTGCCTCTACATGCCTCTACATGCCTGCACCGCCCGTTACAGTCCGCTTATCCAAGCTAACTGCACTGTCCGGATAAATATATACGAAATATATATATATTAATATAATATATAGTATGCATATGTAGCGGCGTAATAGCTAATATATTATATTAACCGTGATCACTACTAATCGATACAGTGTTGTTATCTATACCACAAGTGTGCCATCAAGTATAATTATGATTAAACTTGTATAATGTATATATTAGCTATTACGCCGTTACATACGCATAGTATATATTATTATTTATATATATTAATATATATCATATATATCCGGACCGTGTAGCTAGCTTGGATAACCTGACTGTAACGGGCGGTATCAGGCCTGTAGAGTGTAGAAGGGCAACCAAAAAATATAAAAGTTAGGAACTTAATATTAAAATTTATAAAATAGCAAATGGTGGTGAATTACAACCATTTCCCCGCGGTCATAAGGGATCATCAAGTATAATTATTATTGTACTTGTATATATTACCTATTATGCAGCTACAGAAGCTTTGGTGCATTTGTCTGCTGGTCGTATCCTCCAACGATCAGTTGATGTCATTCGCAAGAAACCTCTAGTAATTGGATTGATGGGCGTTGGTGCCTTTGAAATAAGTGTTGGTAACGTGTAAACTTGCCACAACGTCCCGATCGTAGC
This sequence comes from Aphis craccivora, assembly GCA_009835225.1. Lineage (NCBI taxonomy): Eukaryota > Metazoa > Arthropoda > Insecta > Hemiptera > Aphididae > Aphis > Aphis craccivora. The sequence continues at coordinate 3,990 of VUJU01000757.1, read as the reverse complement.
CAACTTATCCGTTGCCGGTTCATCTTCTATTATACCGTAACACTTCCACTTTTTGGTCGGACATTTGGTGGCGCCGGAAGTCGACCGCCATCCTGAGGTCCGAGTCCGGGGTGTAAACGGTTCTAAACGCTGTGTTGCTAAATTCGGATCGATTGTCTGATCACCTACTTTCGTCACGATCACCATTGGCCCCTTGGTCCTGCAGCTGGTCGGCAACAAACATTGGGTGACCACGGTCGGCTGGATATCACCATGAGCCATACCATTCATGTCTCCAGAGCCAATCTTCTCCGTTGTAGCCGTTTTAAGTTCAAGTTGCCGATTATCCTGTCCAACTAATCGAATTAACGACTGCTGCTCGTTATCCTTGGTTCCAAACCAATCTATTTTCCATCTTAATTGTTTTTTATTCCCCGTTGTAGTTGTTGTTTTCAATTCAAATATTTTCACTTTTTTGGCAGTGTTCCGCGGATCATCTTGTTTGACCATACCTATTTAATATTTTGAAATTATAATAAAGTTAACAGCTTAGTTATACTATTAACAAGTAAGACGATAATGGTCAACGACTATTAAAAAGTTAGGTTATTTAATATCTATAGTTTATGACGATAAAAAAATTATGTATGTTATAGTCAAGTGTTGAATTCCATTGTTTTATGAACTACCTGTTCATAAATTACCTAGGAATTTTAGTTGAAATATGAAATAATTTATGAAAACCATACTTTATAACTATAATTATTTTGTAATCTATCTTGATATTCTATAAAATTTTAGTTTGATTTCCATTAAACTGTAGAATACAATTCTTATAAATAATCTTATAATATTACAGATAAATGTACATGAACATTGCCTATTAACTTACAGTAGAACGACAATTTATATTTCATACGAATAGACCGAACCAAGATAAAAGATAAAACATTGTACGGCAACACAGCGTTATCAGTGAACGGTGATTATAGTTTGTACAATTTAACAAATTACCAAAGTGATGCCAGAAAATTTATCTGTTTTTATAAATAATTTTATAAAATTTAAAAATTAAATTTTGTGTTTTTGTTACCACTTTAATTATAACTAGGGTTAGGATGTTTATGCACTAAAAAATGTATGAATATGTATGCACTTATGCACTTAAAAACAGTTAAATATGCATGAACAATTTGAAAAATATGCATTAAAAAATAAAGAAATGTGAAAAAAAAATTAATAAATATATAGAGATAAATAATTAAATTATTAATAGATAGAATATCAACAAATTGTGTTGGTACTATTTTCAAAGCCGTAATTGAGGGAAGGGTCCAGGGGCCGGATGCCGCCCTCATCGAAATTTTTAAAAGTAGAAATATTTTTTTATTATTAAATAATTAACTATTATGTGAATTGAGTATTATAATGACGAATTATGTTGTCAATAACAATAATAATCAAATTTTATATTTTTAACGAAAAAATGACGTTTAGTATCTATATATTTAAAAAAATGTTGGATCCTCCCTCCTCAAAATTTTTTTCCAATTGCGGCCTCGCTCATTATACCATAAAATGGCCTTATTTTTCATCGAAAACCGTCAAATATGCGCTTATAAACAGAATATACATCAATTATGCACTTATAAATAAAAAATGGTAAAATATGCAATTATATGCAAAATAAAAATTTTATATTTGGAATATAGATATCATGAGATACATTTCTATAAAAGAATGGAAGCTATTAGGCAATTTAAAAAAAATATGCAAAATCATAAACATCCTAACCCTAATTATAACAATTGTTTAATAATTTATTACCTGATACCTATTTAAAGGGGGTTGATAGGGTGTATTAAAGCAACAAAAAAAAAAAAAAAAAAATTACTTCACGGGAATAATTCTCAGGCCTTGTAGAATTGTCGAATTTCGGTATCTATATTTTTATTTGAATGAAGAAAACTTCTTATAGGCCGCGGCCGCATCGAACTCTGATTTTTAATTTATTCAAAATAATTGTAAAATATAATTTATAAAAAATTGTATTCTTTTTGAAGAAAGTTTATAAAGTTTGACATTTAAATATTGAAAAATAGAGATCGACGTCTGTAGTTATTCAAGTAATAATTTAATCGAAAACGGTTTAATAATGAATACGTACTTTTAGAATGTTGAAATTGCTGAAAATTTGTGTCACTTTTTTTATCAGCTTCATTCGACATTATTTTGGCATATCCACGTAATTGTCTAAGGTCAGTAATCAAACCACCTTCAGTCTTCATAACAATGTCAAGTAAAGCATGCAGAAAAAATACCCAAACTAGTTTTTGGAACATTATAAATATTGTTACGTTAATGTTTACAATTTTTATAAGCAAATAAATTATTGAACTGAACGAAATGTAGTAAGTGCTAAATAATAATTATTGGTTCCCAAGGATATCTATATATACTATACAGTGAAAAAAATATATTCAATAAAATATAAGGCCAAAATTATTGTTTAATTTTTAAATTGCTATAGTTGTAATTTATGAAAAAAATATAAACTTTTATTATAATTCTGAAATACTCAACTCCATCTCGAAAATTAAAACTTGTAACAGACGATTCGTTTTGATTAACTAGAATTTCAAACTATCCTAGACTAACTCTTAGTGTTTCAAAGTTAGTTAACCAGTCGATCAGACTTCTTAGGTTCAATGGCAATATGAAAAACTATTTTCTTAACTTATTTTCTATATGGATTGCCAAGAAAAAGAGGTAGGTACTATTAAGGATAAGATTATCATAACAGTAATTTAATTAATTAACATTATATTTATGTAAATATGTAATGTATATTTTATTTTGGCACTTACTTGACGGTCAATTCCATACCAATATTTGATATAAATGCAGTGTAATGTACAAAGATAAGCCAAAAATCGAAAATAATCTATTACAAAAAAACCACAGTGAATACATACAAAAACTAAAAAAATAGATATGACAATAAAACCGAATAAATTAGTTATACAAAATAATCAAAAAAAATAATACCTTTACACAAAAACGGAAAATAACTTTAAATACAAATAGTATTGGAAATCTTGTCACAAAAATTATTTGGATAACATATCTTATGTAACAACTTCATTTAAATACTAGCTGAATTACCCGTCGTTGCCGAATTTAAGTATAATAATGTATGTAATATATGTATTTATATATTTATGGTTTGAGCTGTGCGTTGATAAATCAGTCAATCAGCTTACTGTTTTATATATAGAGACAATATAATTAAAATGATGTTTTGCATTGTTTTATCTAGATCAATTAATTATATTTATAAGTTCTTTAAAGTATGAAACAAATTAATATGTTGTACTTATTAGAAATTATCGAGCATCGGTATTTATATGCTACGTAAAAGTTGAGTGTTACAATATGACATATATTATTATATTATATGTTACGATAAAAATACGAATACTGGTACAACTTAGGATGCACAAAAGAGTTTGATCAAACCCCGAATGATTGTTGTAGTCTAGACTTTTACAAATAAATGAGATTCGATAAATCTTAGGTTACACAACCAACGATGATAAAATGCAACATTTATACCAATTTAAGGATATTTTAGATTCTAAACAAATTGATTAATGTATTGATTCTAGAATAATGGTGTGTGATTTTTTTTGTTTGTGTACACCATAACTTATCGAAATATAGCTTCAATTTTAAGCTTCGGGGGTAGTTTCCGATGGGAAAGTGAACGTCCTTTGTGAATCATAGGATTCAAATTTAATACTCTTATTTAATATAGTACTGTACCACAAACAAATTATTTACAACTTAACTATACTTTTTATCCTTTGTTTTATACTCGTAAAGGTACATAAATAATAATTACTATTTACCGGTAAATTCTAGATTTTACCGGTGTTCGTACTTTTACCCAAACATATACATCTAGTATTATATTATAATATATTAACCATATTTAAAAGACAAAATATG